>JAVSCE010003893.1:0-10904 GCA_032199065.1 Smutsia gigantea
AGAAAAGAATTTATTGCTATAAATGTCCCTATTAGAAATGCTTTTGCTGCAATCCATAAATTTGGGTATGTTAGATTTCCATTTTCATTTGTCTTAACATTTTTTTATTTCTCTTGATTTCTTCTTTGACCCATTGGTTGTTGAGTAACATGTTGTTTATATCAATGTATTTGTGAATTTTCTAGTTTCATCCATGTACTTCATTTCTACTTTCATACCACTGTGGTCAGAAAAAATATTTGATATGATTTTATCTTCTTAAATTTATTAAGGCATGTTTGTGGCCTAACATATGATCTATCTTGGAAAGTGTTCCATGTGTACTTGAGAAGAATATGTATTCTGATGCTTTTGTACAGAATGTTCTGTAAATATCTGTTAAGTCTATCTGGTCTAACATGTCATTTAAAGCCAATGTTTCCTTATTGATTTTATGTCTGGATTATGCATCCATTGATGTAAACAAGGTATTAAAGTTGCCTACTATTATTGTATTGTATTGCTATCTATTTCTTCCTTTAGATCTGTTAATATTTGCTTTATACCTTTAGGTGATTTTATGTTGGGTGCATAAATATTTATAAATGCTATATCTTGTCAGATAGACCCCTATCGTTATGTAATGCCATTCTTTATCTCTTATTACAGCCTTTTTTTTAAGTCTGTTTTATCTAATGTAAGTATAGTCTTCCAGCTTTCTTTTGGTTTCCATTGAATGGAATGTCTTTTCCATCCCTTCACTTTTTTCTCTGTGTGTCCTTACATCTGAAGGGAGTCTCTTCTAGGCAGCATACAGATGAACCTTGTATTTTTACCCATATATCCACTCTGTCTTTTGATCAAAGAATTTAGTCCATTTACATTTAAAGTAATTAATGACAGGTATGTGTTCATTGCCATTTTTTTCATTGTTTTATGGCTGTTTTTATTGTTGCTCTCTGTTCCTTTCTTCTCTTGCTCTCTTAGTGATTTGATGACATTCTTTAGCAGTGTACTTATTTTCTTTCTTTTAATCTTTTGTGTGTTTACTATAGGTTTTGCTTTGTGGTTACCATGTGGCTAATATCTAACAACTTATATCTATAACAGTCTATTTTAAGATGATAACTTATGTTTGATCTCACTGTAAAGTCAACATTATTACTCTCCTCCCACCCTATGTTTTGTTTTGGTGTTACATATTCCATCTTTTTATCTTTCATTTTCCTTAACTAATTGTTTTAATCATAGTTATTTGTACTACTTTTGTCTTTTTTAACCTTCATACTAGCTTTTTTAAAGCTCATCTCTCAAATGTATGTCATAAAACTTGAGGTTCCTGGTGTGGGGTTTGAGTCCTTGTTCCTCAGGGAAAAGCTCCAGGTTTTGAGTTCCATCTCAACTGTGGGTTTCTGCACCAGGGATTGCAAGATCATGTCCAAGCCTCTCTCACCTGCTTTGATGTTTTTTCCATTTCCTGTACCTGATGTATATACAACACACAGCCAGACTTCGGGTTTTTTAAGAGGAAATTATTCCATATGTAGCTGTAGACACAGTGTGTGGGTTGGAGGAGGTGATTTCAGGATCTTTCTACATCGTATCTTGAATTGGAACCCATTTTCTATTAAGCTGATAATACATTTTTAAAGAGCTTAACTTTTTATAAACATCAACCAAGAATTTATATCCAGAAAAATTATACTTCAAAAATGAAGGAGAAATCAAGAAATTCCCTGATAAAGGCTAAGGGAATTCATGACTAGCAGAACTGTCCTACAAGAAATGATAAAGGGAATCCTTCAGGCTGGAATGAAAGGACACTAGATAGTAAATCAAAGTCATGTGAAGAAATAAAGATCTCTGTTAAAGGTAAATACATAGATAAAAAAGCTAGTATGATTATAGTTTTGGTTTATAACTCTTCTATTTGTGTTCTATAGGATTTTAAATAGTGTGACACTTCACTTACAATAATTGATAAAATACCTAGACAGAAAATCAATGACGTAATACTAGACTTGAGCACTATAATCTTAAACATTATTAGCCAACTAGACCTAACACATGTGCAGAACCTTTCAACAATGGAACAAATATTCCTCTCAAGAAAATATGGAATATTCTCTAATATATGAACATATATTAAGTCATAAAACAATTCTTAATTAATTTAAAATGAATGAAATCATAAAAAGTACCTTCTATGACCACAATAAAATGAAGTCAAAAATAAAAGAAGGAAGATTGAAAAATTCACAAATACATGGCAATTAAACAACACACTCAAACAATCAATGGGTCAAAGAAGAAATGACTAGGGAAATTAGAAAGTATATTGAGATGAATGAAAATGAAAAGGCCTGGACATCCACAAGCCAAAAAAATTAATCAAAACAGAACTTAACACCCTTCACAAAAAATTACCTGAAAGTGGATCACAGACCTAAATGTAAAATGCAAAACAATAAGACTCCTAGAACATAGCGTAAGAGAAAATCCAGATGATCTTGGGCATGGCAATGCACTTTTAGATATAACACCACAGGCACAATACATGAAAAAAAATAATTGAGAAACTGGACTTTATTAAAATTAAAAATTTCTGCTCTGCAAAAGACAAAGTCAAGAGGATGAGAAAATAAGCCATTTTCAAAATACATATTTTCAAAGATACATTTATTTTCAAAATACATGTATGATTAAATACTGCTATCCAAAATGTACATAGGATTCTTAAAATTCAACAATGATAAAACAAACCAACTGATTTTTAAAATGGGCCAAAGACCTTAGTAGAAACCTTACCAGAGATGTGCAGGTGACAAATGAAATATATGAAATGATGCTCCACACCACATGTTATCAGAGAAATACAAATTACTACTACAATAAGATAGCACCACACTTCTGTTAGAATGGTCAAAATCTGGGACACTGACACCACCAAATGCTGGTGAGGGTGTGAAGCAACAGGAACTCTCATCCACTGTTGGTGTGAATGCAAAATGGTACAGCCACTTTGGAAGATAACTGGCAGTTTCTTACAAAAAAAGTAAAGATACTCTTACCATGTGATCAAGCAATCACACTCCTGAGTATTTACCCAGAGGAGGTGAAAATGTATGGATATTTATAGCTGCTTTATTCGTAATTGCCAAAATTTGGATGCAGTCAAAATGTCCTTCAGTAAGTGAATGGGTATATGATCTGTGGTACATCCAGACAATATAATATTATTTAGTGATAAAAAGAAATAAGCTATCAAATGATGAAAAGACCAAGAGGAACTTTAAACACACATTGTGAAAAAGGCAATTTGGAAAGATTACATACAGCAGTATAATTCCAAATGCATGACATCTGGAAAAGGCAAAACTACAGAAACAGTAAAAATATCAGTGGTTGAAAGAGGTTTTAAGGGGGCAGTGGACATTGGAAGGATGAAAAGGCAGAACACAGAGGATTTTTAGGGCAGTGAAAATGCTCTCTGTGGCACCATAATGATAGATACATGTCATTTGTGCAAAACCAAATGTACAACACCAAGAATAAACTGTAATACAACTGTGGATTTTGGGGTGATTATGATGTGTCAGTGTAGGTTCATCATTTGTAACAAATGGACCACTCTGATGGTGGATTTGGACAATGTGGGAGGTAATGCATGTGTAGGCACAGGGAGTATAATGGAAATCTCTTTTCTGTCTCTGCAATTTTTCTGTGAACCTAACTAAAACTGCTCTTAAAAAAATGAAGTCTTACATTTAAAAAAAAAATGAAAAAGCAATTACCAAAAGTTATGGGATGCAGTGAAAGCAATACTTGGAAATTTATAGCTGTAAATGCCTATACTTAAATAAAAGAAAGATCTCAAATTGACAACCTAACTTTACAAATTTAGAAATTAGAAAAAAGAAGAACAATCTAAACCCAGTAGAAGGAAAAAAAGAAGAAATATACGAGCAGAGATGAACAGAATAAAGAATAGAAAAATGATAAAGAAAATCAATAAGAATTGGTTCTTTGAAGAGATTAAAATTAAAATATTAAAGACAAAACTGTAATTAGAATGGCTAAGAAAAAAGAGAAAGAAGACATGTATAAGTAAGAAACAGAAGTAAGGACACTACTACTGACTCTACAGAAATTAACAAGGTTATTGGAGAATATTGTAAACAAATTTGTGTCAACAAATTAGATAAACTAAATGAAATGGACAGATTCCTAGAAACACACAAATTACCAGTACAGATCCATGAAGAAGTAGAAAATCTCAAAGGACTTAAAACAAGTAATAAGACTGAATCAGCAATCAAAACCTCCCAATAAAGAAAACCTAGGACCAGCTGGCTTCATTTGTGAATTCTACCAAACATATAAAGAAGAATTAACACCAATCCTACTCAGACTCTTCAAAAGACAGAAGAGGAGGAAACACTTCCTAATACAGTCTGAGGCCAGCATAAAGCAGACACCAAAAACAGACAAAGATATCATAAGAAAAGAAAACTGCAAACCAATATCCCTTATAAGTGTAGATGCAAATCCTGAACAAAATACTAGCAAACTGAATCCAACAGCACATTAAAAGTATTATGCAGCATGACCAAGTGAGATTTTTTCCAGGGAATGCAAGGGAGGTTCACCATAAGAAAATCAATCAGTGTAATACACCATACTGATAGAATGAAGGGAAAAAAACACATGATCATCTCAACAGACATAATAAAATCACTTGACAAAATTCAAGACTCTTTCATGACTAAAAACACACACACACATACTTAACAAACTAGGAATAGAAGGGAACTTTCTAAATATGATAAGGAGTATATACCAAAATCCCACAGCTAACATTTTACTCAATGGTGAAAAAATGAAACCTTTCCCTTAAGATCTGGAACAAAACAAGAATGCCCACTTTCACCTCTGATATTGAACATTGCACTGGAAGCGCTAGAGAGAGAGCAGTTAGGCAAAGAAATGCATCTAAATTGGTAAGGAAGAAATAAAACTATTGCTATATACAGATGTCATGATTCTATATATTGACAATCTCAAAGAATGCATATACCCACAAAACACACAAATACAGTAGAGCTAACAAACAAAATCTGCAAAATTTCAAAAATCAGTTGTGTTTCTTTGTAACAGCAATAAATATTCCAAAAAGGAAATTAAGAAAACAAATCCACTTATAATAGCATCCAAAGGAATAAAATACTTAGGAATAAATTTAATCAAAAAAGTGAAAGACTTGTACAACTGAAAACTACAAAACATTGCTAAAAGAAATTAAAGAAAATCTAGAGAAATGGAAATACATATGATTTCATGGACTGGAGACTTAATATGTTAAGATGACAACATTTTCTAAGGTTCTCTACAGATTCCATGCAACCTCTATCAAAATTCCAGTGACCTTTTTTGCAGAAATGGAAAAGCTAGTCCTGAAATTCGCGTGTAACTGCAAGGGACCCCAGATAATCCAAACAATTTTGAAAAAGAAAAGCAAAATTTGAGGATTCACATTTCCCTATTCAGACTTACTAGAGAGCTATAAAAATCAAAACCATGCGATACTGGCATAAAGACAGACATATAGACCATTGGAATAGAATTGAGATTCCAGAAATAAATCTGTACATCTGTGGCCAATTGATTTTTGACAAGGATGCCAAGACCATTCTAGGAGGAAAAATAGTCTCTTCAACAAATGGCACTGGGACAACTGGATAACCACATGCAAAAGAATGAAATTGGCTCTTCACCCCTTTCCATATACAAAAATTAACTCAAAATGGATCAATGACCTAAATATAGAAGCTAAAACTATAAAACTATTGGAAGAAAACATAGGAGTAAATCTTTATGACCTCAGATTTGGCAGTGGATTCTTAGATTCGACACGTAACAGAGAAAGCAACTGAGAAGGAAAAAAAACAGATAAATTTGACTTGATAAAAAATAAAAGCTTTTGTGCATCAGAGGACTTTATCAAAAAGTGAAAATACAGTTTTTATATAAAGAACTCCTATATAAGGAACTCAACAACAGCAAAACAAAAACAAAACAAAACAAAAATCCCAAACAATTCACTTGAAAAATAGGCCAATTATTTGAATAGTCATTTCTCCAAATGGGCTAAAAAGCACAATAAAAAATATTCAACATTATTAGCCAGCAAAGAAATGCAAATCGAACACACAATGAGATACCACTTCACATCTATTAGGATACCTGTATTTTAAAAAAAAGAGAGCAACAAAAATAACCAAGTGTTATTTGTTATTTGTAAGAATGTGAAGAATTTGTAATCTTTGTTCATTGCTGGTCAAATGTAAAACAGTGCAGCCACTGTGGAATAGAGTTAGGAAGTTCCTCAGAAAGTTAAACAGAATTGCCATATTACCAAACAATTCCACTCTTAGGTGTATATGCAAGAGAAATAAAAACACATGTACACATAGAAATTTGTACATGAATATTCATAGCCAATTATTCATAATAGCTAAAAGGTATAAACAACTCAAATGCCCATCAATGGATAAATGGATACAGAAATTGTGGTATGTACTTTAATAGAATATTATTCAACCATAAGAAAATGTGATATATTGTTGTATTCTACAACTTGAATGAACCTTGAAAACATGATGCTAACAGCAAGAAGTCAGCACAAAATGTCACATATTGTATGATTCCTCTTATAGGAAGCATCCGGTACAGGAAAATCCGCAGAGCAGAAAACAGATTAGTGTTTGCTGGAAAGAGGGTGAAATGTGGAGTGATTATTTAATGGGTGGGAATTTTCTTTTGGAGTAATGAAAGACTTATGAGACTAGAAAGATGTGGTGGCTGTCCAGCATTGTGAATGCGGTATATGCCCCTGAATTGATTCCCTTAAAATGGTTAATTTACCTTACTTAAAAAAAAGCACACACATAATGTTTAATATTTTGCAGTTTCAGAGATCAGAAGTCCAAAATCAGTCTCACTGGATTAAAGTCTGTCCGCAGAGCAGGTTCGTTCCGGAGACTTTGAGGGGAGAATCCATCTCCATGCCATGTTCAGCTTCTAGCACTGCCTACATGCCTTGGTTTATAACCTCTTCTTCACACTTCAGTCTCTTTTGTCCATTATCAGGCCTCCTATTACTCCCTCTAATGCTGATTTTCCTGCCTCCCTCTTGAAGGACGAACTGGGCCCACCCGGATAATCCAGGACACCCTCCCCATCTCCACGTCCTTTTCACCACTTGAGGCAACACATTCTTAGGTTCCAGGGATGAGGACGCAGACATCTATAGAGGACCATAATCCAGCCTCCCGTAAGGGCTAAAGATTGACATGTGGGAGGCTTTTGCCTATGGATGGCCCTTAAAGCTATAGGAGCTGGGTAAGAATGCCCACCACTTTCCTTTTGTATCATTATCATTATCCCCATTATTGAGATCATTTTATTTATTCATCCCTTTTTAAAAGAAAGTTACGTAGTAGTTTTATTATCTAATTCCTCTAGTATTAGTATAAAATTCTTGAGTTACAGTATTTATCCTTCAAAGGTTCTTCAAACACTGCTCTGTTGTTTTCTGTCATATACTACAGCAGACAGTAAGGAGGACGTTAGAAATAAATTTTGTTCCCTTGCTGGGAGGGAAACTACACTTTTTCACCATGGATGGCTCCAGTTCTTTTTCTTTTCTAACACCTTGTCAGCACGTATCTAAGAATGGCTCTTAATTGATGTGACCCAATATGACAGGCCCTCTAATACACAGGCCAGGGGTTTTTATTCAGCAGGGAAGTCTTTTCATTAATTTATCCAACAACACTTTTTGAAATATCTGCTCTATGACAATAGCGAACAAGAGAGATTACATCCTAGCACTCATGAAACAAAGCTTCAAGTGGAAACAAAAAACAATAAATAGATATGTGATGTCATTTCAACAAGTGCTGTAAACAGTGAAGGGCAAGGAAGAAGGGAGAGGAAAAGACAGTGATGAGGCAGTATCACTCTCTTAGATGGGTATGCCGAGGGCTGCAAGGTGGGAGGGATAGTCTAGAGAAGCTGGTCAGCAGCCTGCTGGAAACCAGGCATTTAAAAACAGTAAGTGTGTCTGTGATTACTGCTCATCTAATTATTTGTTTTGTCCTCATTGATGGTTATGTTCTTAAATTTAACCCTCATCTTCTGTCCTGTGTCTGTAATCTTGTTTGTTGTTTTGTTTAACAAACATACTATGGTGTTTACTAAATGCCAAACCCTGGTTTAAGCAAAATAGCAATACTAATTGATTATATTTAAATATCATAAGTCCCGTTTTACAGTCAAGAACACAGAGGCACAGAGAGGTTATGTCACTAGCCCAATGTTACACTGCTAGTGCAGATGGGATCAGGGTTTGCACCCAGCAAGTACACAAAGTCCGGACTCCTGATTCTATTCTGTGTTGCCTCTTCATTTATTGTGGTGTCCGTTTTTCTCTCCATTCTTGGTGAAGAGGGGGAATCTACCTAGTTTGCATTTAATATCTTAGCTTCAGTCTTTGGCATCATCAATTTTGTTATTTTTTTTGTCTTCAGTGAGAATTTAAATTCTGCCATTGTGTGTTTAGTTTCTTTGTAGTCCTCATTGTCATCGTTTGAGGCTATTTCTTCGTCACAGCGTTCTGTTCCAGTTTCACCGAAGCAAGACTTCATGCATACTTCAGAGTATTTCAAGAAGTTTCTTGATGTTTTATTACTTATCATTATGTGATCTTTTTAATATGTTCCATGTTGCACTTTTCCTGTTTTCCAATCTTAAAATTAGCAGAGATGCAACTAGCAGGTGTGGTTTGCATAGACTCTTTCACCCTATTTGCAGACCCCTTTGGTCTGAGTAAAACCCCTTCCCAGATACATAGCTAGAGGGCAGAAGGATGTGCACAGGATCCAGAACTGCAATAGTTAGCAGATGCTCGTCTACTGCAGCCCCACTGCATAATGCCCCTCAGTTCCCTGGCTCACTGACTCTAATGTGAAGTACCCCCCAATTAAACTCCAGCATGCAGTGCTACTAGGGTGCTTCCCGTCTGCAGAACTTGATTCACTGAGACTCCACCTTCCATGTGATAATATCCACATCCATCATCCTTATTTCCTTCATTTTCTGTAGTTTTATTGGAGTTTTGTTCCTCAGGGGACATGGAAAGGAGAATTGTGTGGGAAGAGAGAGAAACAACATTCTGAGCTTCTCAAAACGAAGTAAAATGGGCAAAGAGACAGTACTGGCTTTTAGCTGGTCCACTGTTCACAGCGGCTCCCACTCTGATGGCTGGTGCCTGTGTGATCATGGTCGTTGGATGTTTTGAATATCATCTCTGGGTAGAGACACTTTCTATAGGAGATCAAGCTTGTCCTGTTTTGTTGGCAAGCATATGTTGGCCCCCAATTGTGGTCTCATCTTAGTTGATAGGTCTTATAATCTTTGTGGGCACTCCCACCGATTCTGATAGTACATTGGCCATCATCTTCGTTATTGGTGTGGTTTGTTCATTTCCCAATTACTAATAAGAGACTATCATGTGCCATGTATTTTGCTGGGCCCTGGGGCTACAATCCCAAGTTACAAACACATGACTCTGCTCCCACAAAATTCCATCTTTTCCCATGTCTTCATAGCTGGAATCTGGAAAACTCTCTAGAACTTTGATCCAGAAATCATTCTAAACTCGAAAATGAGAATGAGAATGAGGACCATGAGCAAAGCAGCGTGGAAATAGGAAAAAGCTCTGGGCTGGAAACCAGACAGCTGAAGTGCTCATCCGTGCTTTGCCACTGATATCTGAGGACCTTGGGTGAGTCATTTAACCCCTCAAGGTCAGTTTCCTAGGTGTAAAATGAGTGTGTTGGACCAGATTCTCTCCAGATTCCTTTCAGCCATAAAATTCTATGTTTCCAAGATAAATGTTCTTGCCATTAACATTGGGGCCTCGGAAACCATTTTTTATCAGTGGCTTTCAAACCTTATGTTTATCAATACAGTAGTCTGATTCTCCTGACCTTCTTTATACCATTCCTAATAAGAAATGTACCAACCATATGTGAAACACATGGGGTCTGTCCAAAGGCCACGCAAAATACATAAATTTCACAAGTGAAAGATGCAAAACACATGCTGAGACACCTCAAATCCACATGGACATTTTGGTTACAGTTTAATGGTACTTAATTTTGAGGGTTATTCAGAAATCAGTTGCAAGTACTCCTATAGAAATGATTTTTAGATGGGGCCCAAGAGGTCCTTGTGTAAAAACAAGTGAAGTTGTCTGAATTTCCAGGAGGTAGCCAGACAAGTAGAAGTTTTTTGAAGTTGGTCATAGAGCTAGGCATTTCATACCTTGCAGCATCTTGATAAAGTCACAGTAGAAGAGAAGACTAAATGAATATCAAACTAGTCTCACATCAGGAGCCTGCAGTCTCACATGTAAGCTCACAATGGAAGGACACAGCTGGCCCATCTGCTTTGGCCATCAACCCCAATTGGAGCCCTCTTCAAGGTCCACATGTACAGGCCACACAAGTATAAGTTCAGAGTCTCCGTGCTGCCTGATGAATTTCTGTTCACTCCTCAGGACCCCATTCAAATATCACCTCCTCTGTGGGGCCTTCCCTATCTCTCCAAACAAATGGGCTACTCCTCCATTCATGTCCCTTCCTCTTCTCTTCCTCTCACTCTACACCCATTATTGTACCTGTCTTGCTAAACAGCATTTGCTTGTTTTCCATACTGAGTAATTATTGAGTAATAAATGTGCCATGGTGATCTTTGAATCAATATGCTTATCAATATGCCTGACATGAATTCATGAATGGACATCTAAGTATTATATAAGAATATATAAGTCTATATAAATCTAAGATTCAGTTGGGTCG
>JAVSCE010003894.1:0-26279 GCA_032199065.1 Smutsia gigantea
ATGAGTGGATAAAGAAGATGTGATACATATACACAATACAATACTATTCAGCCATAAGAAGAAAACAAATCCTACCATTTGCAACAACATGGATGGAGGTAGACGGTATTATGCTCAGTGAAATAAACCAGGTGGAGAAAGACAAGTACCAAATGATTTCATTCATCTGTGGAGTATAACAGTAAAGTAAAAACTGAAGGAAAAAAACAGCAGCAGACTTACAGACTCCAAGAACAGACTAGTAGCTACCAAAGGGGAGGAGTGAGGGAGGTGGGTGGGGAAGGAGGATAAGAGGATTGAGGGGTGTTATGATTAGTACACATAGTGTGTGGGGGTGTCACAGTGAAGACAGTGTAGTGCAGAGAAGACAAGTAGTGACTCTGTGGCATCTTTCTACACTGATGGACAGTGACAGCAATGGGGTATGGCAGGAACTTGATAATATGGGTGAATGAAGTTACCACAATGTTTTTCATGTGAAATCTTCATAAAAGTGTATATCAATGATACCTTAATTAAAAATATAAATAAATACATAAATAAAGGTATTTAAGAATTCTGGATAATTGCAGTTATTTAACTTGATTTCATTTATTTGCCTTAGTTGTATGTATAATTCTTTGGTCTAATGAATTGGGGGAAAACCACACTAGAAAGTAAGAGTTGTGTTCAGATTATGTGGCTTCCTTTTTTAGACTGAAGTGTAGTTGATATACAATATTATATTGGTTTCACATATTTAACATAGCGATTTTACTGTTATCTACATTATTAAATGCTCACCCCATTAGTGTACTTACTACCTATCAACATAGAAATGTATTACAGTATTATTGACTATGTTCTCTATGCTGTGACTAATTTATATTACAATTGATATTTTGTATCTATCTCCTTCAGCTATTTCCCATCCACCCAAAACCTCCCCCATGAAAACTGCCAGACTTTTCTCAGTGGCTCTCTTTCAATTAACTACCTTGAAACTAGTTTAGTTTTTAGTTCCCCTCACAGCTAGTTTATCTCTCCTTTGGAAATGAGCGTGGCACATTTCTGAAGAAATCCAGAAACCATACTCAAATATTTCCTTAGCCATACTGTGTTAATCATGATTCCGTAATTCTGTTACTATCACATTCTTTAACTGAAGAAGTTGTATTAAAAATTTTATTATAACTTTAAAAAGTAAGCAAATAGGAACAACTAAGTAAAAAGATAAATAATAACCCTTTTCATTATTTTGATATTTTAATATCAATTATTTTTTAAAAATTAACTGATTCCTTTAAAAGAAGAAGCCTGATCAGTCCGATTTGGATTACAAAATATGGCCCAACCACTACTTCAGGAGATAAAGTGCAGATGCTCTGTGTCAAAGGGAACCAGGAATTCACTAGGGTAATCACCTTGGTGACCTGAAAGCTACTTCACTGCTTACAGGGATATTCATTTAGGTAAGAATTGCACCCAGTAGTAATGATGAAAATGTGCTGGAATGTTTAAGATCCCATCATGCTGACACTCTCAACAGTAAGTGTACAACATACCCTGGGACTGAGAATAAAATAATTGCTGCAGTTTGAGTTCCAGGTTTAAAAAATCAGATTTACAACATCCTATTGATTACAATTTTCTTTAAGGCCTAGAATCCCTGCAGTAATTCACCTGAAGGACCTAAGCAGCACTGCTGTTAGGTTTGAAAGAGAAACTGACATATAATAAACCTTTGTTTCTGAGGGTATTAAGTGTACAGATAATTGCACTTATTAATTCACAGTCCTTATGTGTATTTGTGGATATGGCTAAATGGCTGCTTCTCTGCTGCATGTTCTTTGACCTTTCCTATTTTTGTAATATCTTCCATAATCTGTCAGAAATATAAGAAAGATGGCCCATTATTTCAGAAAAGATGGACCATGTCATTCATCTCAATCCCCTCCTTTTCTCTTAAGCTTAATTTGTGCCATATACATATAAATCATAGATACACGTAGTCCAGTAGACTATGATTTTCAAGATGTATGATCATCATTTATCTGAATGGCTTCTGAATTTGATGACAAAAAGCATTCATCCCCAGACATATAAACCCAACTTTTTTGGATTCTAATTAGAATATCATGTTGCTTATACAAAACCTAGGGAAAGGTCTTCTGGCCCCAGCACTGATGTTCCTTTTATTATACCACCTGAACTCTTTAATGAACTGAGAAGTGTATTCAGTTAATGGTCTCTATATCTGCAATAAATGAATCACCAATTTTAAAAGATAATATACAAAATTCTAAAGAAGTAATGATCATAACTTAATATTTTAACAACTGTTTCTTTCCTGTTGCTCATGCAATTTCAGCCATCTAGAATCTATCTTCTTCCCTACCTAAATTCTACCCATCACTCACAATAATCTCAAATACCACTAATTCCTTGAATATTTTTCGATCCTATTACTTCAAAATACTCTATTTTAAATAACTGTTGTCTATATAATGAGCTAGTACTACCTTTCCTCATCTCTATTGTTATCTTGAACTATTGACTTAAATCCTGTGTTATATAAAGTTTTACTTGTATTCTGCCCCAATTAAACAGTAATCTCCTTTTTTGAAAGGGGGTCTATTATATAGATATATAGTTTAGTAGTGAGATTTTAACATTTAGGGAATGCTTACTAGGTGCCAGGCACTATGTTCAGGGTTTTCCAAACATTAACTCATCTTAATATTAAAATGGTTAGCCTAGCATATAAAACTCACATAGTATATCATAGAATACATTAGATACCTATATTACTATAGAGTGATGTTTCAGGGTTAGCATTTAAAGCCAGACATTCCCAAGAACAAATATTGACTCTGTTGCTTACTTGATCAGGTAATTTACACTTACTTACAGGTATCTTAAATTGCCTAATGCATATAAAGAGATTGGCAGATTGACAAAAAAACATGTTTTGTGCTTAATAAGTGGTAGCTGCTTATTAAAATAACCACTTTTGAGCTAGTGAAAGATCTCAGAGCTATCACTTTGAGATTAAATTCTCACCTTAAAGGGTCATGGGTTTTTAAGACCGACATAAACTTCTCAACAATATAACACATATTTTAGTGGCTACTTGGTAGGGGTAGGTAAAGATGAATCTTGAATATCAGCTATTAAATAATTGTCTCTTTCTCATAAGACTACACATTTCAATGTTAAAAAATATTTATTCTCCTTCAAGTGGGAACAGTATTGTCATCAGAAATGGTTTATGAGCTGTACGTCAGATTTTCAGGTACTTCTGCAGTATTATTTTGAAACAGCACATCCCCTTATATCATTAAGCACAGGGACACAGAGAAGGAAAGTGTGAAATTATGAAAGTATCATATAGTTAACTTCATTACTTAACAAAAATAATAACGTGAATAGAATTAGCAGGCTGTTAGACTTTCAGGTTCTGAAAACAGTTTAGTTAAATTCCCAATCCATCTCCCCAAAAATTGTCACCACGAGGTATGTGGTCTAAAGACTGGTCTACCTTTCACATGTGTGTGTGGGTGTGAGAGAGAGACAGAAAGGCAGAGAGAGAGAGGATTCTTCCATGTAGTTTACTTTACTATACAATGACTTGGCTTTCACCTACAGGGACAAGCGACACCCGTGTTTTTCTGGTCACTTGGCAGATCAAAGAGAAGAAAAACAACAGAGTCTGAAATGTCAAGTGTCTGCTTTATCCTTTCACATGTGTATTTCAAAACAAAAACCGGGCTTTCAAAATAAGGGAATTTGGTAAGTTTCATGTGTGCTGCAGCACCCCTGTTTCAGGCTTTTGTTTAGATTAGATCCAAATGCTTCACTGACAGATGTAGGGCACATCCAAATAGTTGCTTCTGGATGAAGTTATTTACACTGAAGTTTGACCCACAAGGGCAACAGAGCAGCTAAATACTCTGGGTAATACTAACAGACAGTTCTACTTTGCTCCAGATCATTTAGATTAAAATTCTTTCGATAACTTCAAAGCTTCTGTCTCCCAGCATGCATGCTTGTTTCTATGAAAATAGGAATTTGAAACCTATACCCTTTATATCAAAATATCAGGAAACAGGACCTAGCATTTGATCTCTGTCTTAAGGGCCTTCAACAAAATTGGCCAAATGCCATTATCTATTATAGTCCTAGGCCACCAAGGTCACCCAATGTGAAACAAGATTATTATTGCATTGTAAGGTCAGTTTTAGAAAGAATTTTGGAATTATATTGCAGGGAGGAAGGATTTAATCTGGTTAGCCATATGTGTGTTCATCAAGTATGAATATGCTCATGTAACATGCATTATATTAAATGTGTTTGTTCCCAATTCCTTACATGCTGTGGTACAAAAGGTGTCCAGACTGTGAGAATATTTCCTCAGTTCTTCTTGGTTTGAATTAGATACAAATATTGAGTTAACTGTAACTTTAAATTGGTAAAGCAGCACTAAAGAAACATTTGAAAGAATAAATCCTATTTCTTTTACTTTAGTAAAAATTGGCAGTCTGTACTAACATGAAAAAAGTTAACTTCCTTCTTTTTAAAAAGAGAATAATAATGCCACTGTCCATTTGAAGCATCCCTGAGAAACTGGCCAAAGTCAATCTTTATATGAAATTTGAGATTGTTTTTCCCTTTCCTGTGGAGGGTTGGGGTGGAGAAATATTCCATATTTAAATATTTTCTGCACCAGATATAATAAAGGAAAAAACAACTTTTTTTCCTCTGAAGATCTAATTTATTTTAATGACATGAAAACTAGTAGACAGATTTATGTGTAAGAGTATAAGAAATATGCATTATAATCTCGTTGCAAACCCAGAGATGCTTCAGTGTTAAAAATCATAACCATATAGGAATCAATAGAGAAAATTTATCCTACTTAGGATAAAACACAGATTTCTCATATTTTTTCCTCTCAAAGTTATTGCTTTGTAGTAAAAGGCAAAAATAGAGTTTAGAAGATTAGACATTAAAATATTTACATTGAGTACTTTTATGTACTTCTTTGTACTTGGTACTTACCTTAATTTCCTGCATTTTCTATATTATATTAGTAGGAAGAACAAAAGTTATTTTCTTAAATTGTGGGTCTGTTGTTATCATATTCTCATTTTCTTCCTTATGTATGCACCACTTGCACCTTTTAAAATGTATCATTCTGACTCACAATTTTAAGAACAGTGAGACAGATAGATAATAAGTAGAAGTGAAAATCTTGTTATTTTTCTACATACTCATTCTAAAACTTTTCTTAGATACACATCACTATTTTATATGCTATGTGAAATGTAAAGTTGAAGACAGTGTACTCTCTGACCTTGAGGAACCAAAATGTTGAATGCTTTTACAAGTATCTATAATAGTCATATGTGATGAGAGGTTGTAGGACAAGTTCAGTGGTATAAGAATAAGATATGAATGCCAGATGAGAAATTTTGATTTTATCTTGTAAGTAAAGAGGAGAGATTCAAAGTTTTTAAATTAAGTATATGAGAAAAATGATGCCTTAGGAAGATGAAATTTCTGGTCATGTTTGTGGTGCTGCATTAGAATAGGCAGTCTATGAAAAGAGGCCACCTAAGAGGCTATTTCAGTGTGAGACCCCGGAATTACAATAGTTCTGTCAGTGTGCAAACACAGTGAAAGAAAAATCAGACAGTTTCAGTGCTTGGTACTGCTATTGGGTGAAACTGTAGCAGGGGAGGAGGAGAATGCTGACTGGTCACAGAAAGGATTGAAACAAAACTATCTCCGAAGTTGTTAACCTTGAAAGACTAGGGAGGGAAATATTGTCACTTGATAACAAATAAAATTCAACACCTCCATAGATGTGTAGGGCTGGGAATGAGTTTCAGTTTTAGCAGAAAGACTGTAATTAAAGAAAGAGAAACCAAATTCCAGGGATTCTGTTATTTAGCAATGTAGTTTAACAAAAGGAACCAAACTAAAGGATTAAGAGCCTAGGGTCATTTTCTTAGCCTTATCACTAGCCACTTCTCTGTGCCTCTCTTTCACTGTCAGTGGACTGAGTGCACCAGAGAGATGGGGCAAGTGATTAAGTGTCCTCAGAAGGAAGTAGACAGAAATCCTAGCTTCATCATGTTCTGCTCAATAACCGACTGACAGGGAAACAATGGCAATGGTTGAAATATCTCAGGAGTGCCTAGAGGAAACAGAGCAAGACTCCTGTGAGAAGAAAAAAAGCTTTTTTTTTTTTTTGAAGAGGACAGTCAAAAGAATCCTTGGTGCCCTCTTTGTGATCTCAAGGTCTGAAATAGTTGATGAATGTAAGCACCTTTTTATTTTTTTCATTCCATAGGCTGGTTAGACCCATGGAATGTTAGAGGAGGCAAACTCATGTTCAGGGGTACCTAACACAGGGGGTTTGAATGAAACGGGGAAAATCTAATTACATGGTCATTGAAAATGGACTTCTGTTAGAACTGCTTGGATTTTTCTCCCAAACACAACTGAGTCTATCTTGTTCTCTATTGCTAATTTCATTTTATTTTTTTAAATTGGTATAAAGAAAAAAATATTTTTTATTTCTAGACTATTATTTAAAATTTATGTTAAATTTCAAACAAGCAAAACCAAGTGGGAAATAATTCTATGTATAAAGGCCAAAATGAGGCACTAGGATTGGAGATTTTTCTACATTTTATCACAAGTTTACACTGAGTTGTTGATTTTTATAAAGCAAAAACAGTCTGATAAAATTGTATACCAGATCAAGAGCATAAATGTGCTCACAGATTTCACCCAAAAGTTATCATTTTAACTGGTGTTTATTTTTAAAATAGATCCCTGATTAAATTCACATTCTGTTTTTTAATAATCAGATCACTCAGCATCGATATACTTTGCCAAAATACAGAGAAATCATGAAAGAAAATGTGATTTCTGAATAAGAGCTGCCTTATTCTGGGTAATAATAGGAGTTAAAGTGATTGAGAAATCCAGATGAGAACTGTATTCTCATTAACTTTTTCTCATGGTGCAGAGAAGGAAACTGGAGGATGGCAACTTACATTTCCTCGACCAATATGTATCAGTTCACAACCCAATTTAAAACTCAAAAATAAATCCACAAGATAAATTGAGGAAAACCGAAGCTTATTTACTTAAAAACCAAAGGGATTGTGGATAACATATTAAAACTGAAATGGGAGACTACCTTAAGTGTGAAGATAAGAAGAACCAAATCAGAAAATTTTGAACTGAAATCACTAAAATTAGTGTTAAAGAAGATAATTTGCACAAAAAATTAAAAAGAGAAAATACACTAATTGAGATTTTGAAAATGATAATGCATATAAAAATGGAGATAGAAATCACTCAACAACAACAAAAAGCCCTCTTTAGATGTAGTATTTTTTTGGGAGGATTAGCATTAAGCAAACTCATAATCTTCCACAGGATAATTTGTACAACAAATGCAACACAACTAAGCTAAATGTGAAGATTAAAAGAAATTTTGGGAGAATATTTTACGTTGGCCTTTTGGACTGGGTTTAAAGAAAGAAAAGTCATTCAGACCATTGTTGCCATTGTTGACACACATTTCATAACCTAAACAAAAACATGTCCAGATTTAAAGGAAAGTTTCAATTATAAAATCTGAGATGAGGATGATAGTGATCAAAACCCTGTATCTAGCTACTCCCGCCCCCTGACCAAAGAATACATGACTCTATTTCTCTGAGAAAATGGTGCACATGTATTTTAAAATAAACAGCTTTTTATTTTGTAAGTACCTTGTCAAAATGACAGAGTGCAGAGCTTTCTGGTTCAAGGACTCAGGAAATTAGGATCACTTCTTTTAGTCACACTTTGCTTTGCACATGTCAAAATGATTTCCGGGGCTCTAGCTCTTCTATTCGGTGATATTTCTAAGTAATCTCCTTTCTCTGCCTTCTCACTTAGCAAACCTGCAAAATACGGAACCAGTTTGAAAGTGACCAAAACTTTTGTTATTTCAGATGGCTTTTAAATAAAAAGTATTTTTTAAGTGTTAGTGGTAACTAAATAAGTGAAATCTGATGCTAAGCACTTTGTTTATTCTATCTGGTGGTACAGTTCCTGTGTGTGGAGAGTGGTGGCCCCACATTCCTGCACCCTTTAGTAGTGTGAAGAGTGGACTTATTTTAGGGAAACTTTACTTAGGCCAACACAATGTGGTCCAGTTCCTCCCAGGTAATTCCCCAGGACTTGCTGGCATTCAATAATATTCTAAGCACGAACAGCAAAGGTTTGGTGACTTTTGTGGTTGAGATGTATGCTTGTGTGTGTATGTGTGTATGCATGCATGTGCACACAGGCATGCGATAGGATGTGTTGAGGAAAATAGTCCAGTATTAGCTGGAAGCTAGGCAATCCTTAGGCAATGACAAGAACCAAGGAGGGAGCAAGGAAGTGCTCACTCCCTCTATGCAGCTCAAGACATTGCTGATTTTTGAACTGTGTTCCAACCAAGGGCCAGACTCAGAAGGAGAGCTACACTCCCTAGGGCCTTAGTTTTTAGTTCAACAGGGGAAAAGATAGGAAGTACAGGTGAGAGATACAATGCTTCCTTAAAACAGTGCTGAATGATGAAGTAAAAATTGTTCTTTTTTTGAGGATCCTCACCTCTCATTTAAATGTCTCTAATTCTTACAGGGCTTCCTTCATTTTCCCTAATCCATGTCTCTCTCATCTTTCTCTTATTTCTAGCTACTCCTCAATAAATTCCTTTTAAAGGCTTGTCTGATAATGAGAACTTATTACTTGTTATTAGGAAGGGTCCCTACCAGAGGAAAACAAGAAAGTGGAGGCAACTACAGTCTAAAACAGTGAGGTAATGGGTCATGAAGTTGTTATTTGAGGATGCCCAAAAATCACATCTCAAAGGCATAATTGGATACTGAATGATCCCTATGCAAGACTGGTGTTATTTAAACAATCTCTTTCAACAAGTGCAGACTGCTACAGTTAATGAATAAAAAAAAGAGCTCAGTGGAATAGGAAAAGAGATAGCAGAGTATGAAGGCAAGGCAGAAACCTCCTTCCCAAGACACATAAAACATGAAAATATAGCAAATACAACTAAATCTGAAAATGACATGAACACTGCAGAACAGACTACCTACATATGGGGAAGAAAAGACCTCATAGAAAAGGAGCAAAGCCAGATGAAGCAGGACCCAAGCCCTCACCCTACCCCATCCCACAGGTGGGAGGAAGAGGAGTGGAGTGGTGAGTGGGTAGGAGCCCAGGAGTGCAGAACACCTGGCCCTGGAGATCTACTCCAGGAGCATGAGCCCACATTAACCCTCCTACACTGTTGCTGGGAATGAAAATTGGTACAGCTGTTCTGGAAAGCAAATACCATTTGACCAAGTAATTCCACTCCTTGGAATTTACCTGAAGAAAACAAAATCTCTGATTCCAAAAGACATATGAACCCCTTTGTTATATCACTGTGCTATTTGCAATAGCCAAGACATGGAAGCAACCTAGGTGTCCATCAAAAGATGAATGGGTAAAGCTGATGTGGTACTTATACACAATGAAATATTATTCAATCATAAAAAGAAAAGATATCCTCTCATTTGCAGCAACATGGGTGGACCTAGAGGGTATTATGCTCAGTGAAATAAGCCAGGTAAAGAAAGACAAATACCATATGATTTCACTTATTTGTGGAGTATAAAAACAAAGAAAAACAGAAAGAACAAAACAACAGCAGACTCAGAGACGGTGAGAAGGGACTAGTGGTTGCCAAGGGGGAGGGTTTGTGGTAGGTGTGGGGAGAGGGGAGGGGACAAAGGGGCCCAATAATTCACAATCACAATATAAGTTGGTCATAGGAGTGGTAATACAGCATGGAGAATACAGTTAATGATTCTGTAACATCTTGCTACATTGATAGATGGTAACCTCACTAGAGGGGCTGAGGATTTAATAATACAGGTAACTGTTTAACCACTGTGTCATGTATTTGAAACCAGCATAACATTGTATATCAATGATACTTTAATAAAAAAAGAGCTCAATAAATTCTTTCTGGCTTGAGGTGATTTGACCATAGACCTAAAAAGAATTAAAAATGAATGAGCCTCCTTAGCTCAGCTGTAGTTTGTGAAGTAGCACTCATATGTCACTGCCTTCTAGACATAAACCAAGGGCATTATTTTCATTTCATGTTTCATGGAATATATACAAATTAACTATGTAGCTAATCTAATGATCAGGGGCCAGGGCTTCCTGTTTGGCATGTTTTTGACATGGTACCCAGGCAGTCATGTGTACCACGATACCCAATCACTAACTTTGTATTCATGCTTCTGGCTAATGGCTCTACATAAGCAATATTGTTTCTATTAATTTTTATTTTCTGAGTTTTTGGCCTTCTTTAGCACGCTTGGTTGGAATTTTTCTAATTCATTTTATTTTTTTGCTACATAAATAGTTGAAGGGCAAAAGTAGGAAGCACTAGTTCCAAAAAACTTTTCCAGTATGCTCAGCACCACCATTCCAAATTTTTCTCAGAAAATTTGAGAGTTCTGAGGGAATAGAGGTTTAGGACAAATTATTTGGATTCTGTTTAATATACATTTATATCTCTATCATCTGTCAATCTTCAATATCTATGATCTATCTCTATCATTATCTATCATCATCATCTATCTAGCTTACTATCCTCTTCACATTATATATCTATCCTAAACATTTTAAAAGATGTATCAAAGCCACTTTGGGTGATCTCTTTAAAGCCTAAGAAGTAAATTAGTTTTGAGCTTTAAAATGGAACGAATCAGATCACATATAACCACTTGAAAAGGTGCTGGATTAGGTCTTTCATTCATTACTTCTCCTATAACGTGTTTTTCAAATATTCAGAAGTAGAAATGAAAAACAACAAGACACAGACTAAAGCCTCAAGTCCTCAGGAAATTTCTGACATATACAAGAACTTTATTTGATACAGACTACTCCCTTATATCAAACCACAGTAAAATAACAGTGTGTAGACTGGGAATGAATGCTAAAGAAATAATGACAGCAATGACAAATGGGATGAAACTCAATAAATAAATTATTTAACTGTCACCAAAGTAGATCATGTGTTTAGGGAATCTTATTTCATCCAAATAGAGGAGGCTTGGCTTGGGCTCCCACTGCCCCTATTTAGTTATTCTCTTCTTGTGTACATGGGAGCAGTCAATCGAAATTACACATCATATATGGCTCTCTGTCTTCTGCTTTTTGTTTGTCTATTCATTCCTTGTACAAAGCCAAGCCTATAGAAGGAGTGGCTTGGGGGCGCCCGGAGGCATCTCACAATAATGGGCTTTGAGTCCTCCGTTTAACTCCTAAACTGATTAATATTCTGTGTAGCAAGAAGCCAGACTGACTCAGGGCCTTGGCTTAAAGAGCAGATGGATTATGGCCACTGCTCCTCAACTGATTTATTATTTAGACCATTAATTTTCTTCTCACCAAAAACATCTGGCATCTGATGCTTGGGGATAAATTGATATTAGCTGCAAGCAAGTTTAGTAACAAATTCATCATATGAGACTGCAGTTTAAAACCACAGACAGGAGATAGGAAAGTACATTTTCAAAAGAATGGACACTGAATAAGCTGCTTCATTTACACATTCTTAGATAAAAGATTAATTTTGTTTTGTTATTTTTCAACACATTTCTACTCACTTTTTGGAAATGTGACCTTACCAATCATTTATTTATTTATTATTTATTATTATTATTTTTTTTGGTATCATTAATCTACAGTTACATGTGCAACATTATGGTCACTAAACTCCCCACTTCATCAAGTCCCCCCCCACTTACCCCATTACAGTCACTGTCCATCAGCATAGTGAGATGCTATAGAATCACTACTTGTCTTCTCTGAGTTGTACAGCCCTCCCCATGCCCCCCCAACATTACATCTGCTAATCATAATGCCCCTTTTCCCCCTTGTCCCTCCTTTCCCACCCATCCTCCAGAGTCCCTTTCCGTTAGGTAACTGTTAGTCCATTCTTGGGTTCTGTGAGATTGATGCTGTTTTTTTCTTTCAGTTTTTTTCTTTGCTCTTATGCCCCATATATGAGTGAAATCATTTGATACTTGTCTTTTTCCACTTGGCTTATTTCACTGAGCAGAATACTCTCTACCTCCATTCATTTTGTTGCAAATGGTAGGATTTTTTTTATTCTTATGGCTGAATAATATTCCATTGTGTATACGTACCACATCTTCTTTAACCATTCATCTACTGATGGATACTTAGGTTGCTTCCATTTCTTGGCTATTGTAAAAAGTGCTGCGATAAACATAGGAGTGCATCTGTCTTTTGGAAACTGGAATGCTGCATTCTTAGAGTAAATTCTTAGGAGTGGGATTCCTGTGTCAAAGGTATTTCTATTTAGAGTTTTTTGAGGAACCTCTATATTGCTTTCCACAATGGTTGAACTAATTTGCATTCCCACCAACAGTGTAGGAGGATACCCCTTTCTTCACATCCTCACCACCATTTGTTGTTTGTGTTTTGAATGTTGGCCAACCTTACTGCTGTGGGGTGATATCTAATTGTGGTTTTCATTTGCATTTTTCTGATGATTAGCGATGTGGAGCACCTTTTCATGTGCCTGTTGGCCATCTGAGTTTCTTCTTTTGAGAATTGTCTATTCATATCCTCTGCCCATTTCTTAATTGGATTATTTTGTTTGTTGAGGTGTGTGAGTTCTTTATATATTTTGGGTGTCCACCCCTTATTGAATATGTCATTTATGAATATATTCTCCAATACCGTAGGGTGTCTTTTTGTTCTACTGATGGTGTCCTTTGCTGTACAGAAGTTTTTCAGCTTGATATAGTCCCACTTGTTCATTTTTGCTTTTGTTTCCCTTGCCCATGGAGATATGTTCATGAAGAAGTCACTCATGTTTATGTCCAAGAGATATTTGCCTATGTTTTTTTCTAAGAGTTTTATGGTTCCATGACGTACATTCAGGTCTTTGATCCATTTTGAGTTTACTTTTGTGTATGGGGTTAGACAGTAGTGTAGTTTCATTCTCTTACATGTAGCTTTCCAGTTTTGTCAACACCAGCTGATGAAGAGGTTGTCATCACCCCATTGTATATGCAAGGCTCCTTTATCAAATATTAATTGACTGTGTATGTTTGGGTTAATGTCTGGATTTTCTATTCTGTTCCACTGGTCTGTAGGTCTGTTCTTGTGCCAATACCAAATTGTCTTGATTACTGTAGCTTTGTACTAGAGCTTGAAGTCAGGGAGCATAATTCCCCCTGTTTTATTCTTCCTTCTATGAATTGCTTTGGCTATTCAGGGTCTTTTGTGGTCCCATATGAATTTTAGAACTATTTGTTCCAGTTCATTGAAGAATGCTGTTAGTATTTTGATAGGGATTGCATTGAATCTTTCGATTCCTTTAGGTAGTATAGCCATTTTGACAATATTTATTCTTCCTAACCAAGAGCATGGGATGAATTTCCATTTGTTAGTGTCCTCTTTAATTTCTCTTAAGAGTGTCTTGTAGTTTTCAGGGTATAGGTCTTTCACTTCCTTGGTTAGGTTTATTCCTTGGTATTTTATTCTTTTTGATGTTATTGTGAATGGAATTGTTTTCCTGATTTCTCTTTCTGCTAGTTCATCTTTAGTGTACAGAAAGCAACAGATTTCTGTGTGTTAATTTTGTATCTTGCAACTTTGCTGAATTCAGATATTAGTTCTAGTAGTTTTGCACTGGAGTCTTTAGGGTTTTTCATCTACAATATCATGTCACCTGAAAGTAGTGACAATTTGACTTCTTTACCAATATAAATGCCTTATATTTCTTTGTTTTCTCTGATTGCGTGGCTAGGACCTCCAGTACTATGTTGAATAACAGTGGGGAGAGTAGGCATCCCTGTCTTGTTCCCAATCTTAGATGAAAAGCTTTCAGCTTCTTCTTGTTAACTATGATGTTGGCTGTGGGTTTTTCATATATGGCCTTTATTATGTTGAAGTGCTAGCGCTTTATACCCATTTTGTTGAGAATTTTTTTCATGAATGGATGTTGAATTTTGTCAAATGCTTTTTCAGCATCTTTGGAGATGATCATGTGGTCTTTGTTCTTCTTTTTGTTGATATGGTGGACGATGTTGATGGATTTTTGAATGTTGTACCATCCTTGCATCCCTGAAATGAATCCCACTTGATCATGGTGTATGATCTTCTTGAAGTATTTTTGAATTTGGTTTGCTAATATTTTAAGTATTTTTGCATCTATGTTCCATTGCCAATCATTTTAAGTGAAATAATAAATATTGAATAACTTTGCAAACTATGAAATGTGATACAAATATGAAATTGATTTATAGTTGTTATTCTTCCCTAAATTCTTTTTGGATCAGGTTGTAAGAAGATAGACAAATAAGTGACATTATATTAGGGGATTATTAATAATAGATTGACTATATTTCATTTTTATATCCCATAACATTCCGTGTTTATTGGCCAGATTCTTCCTACTTCCAGACACTACTGAATCATACTTTGACTAAGCTGACTATTGCCAAATTAGCTAAATGGTGCCTACTAAAACCATATTATCCCTTTCTATGCCTTTTTCCTTTCTCCAATGGTAAAACCTGTCCCTTTTGAGTGTCTCAGCTGCTTTAGCCTATCAAAAAGCTATCCTGGGGAATAGTTCCACTGTTATTTAAATCTTAGTATAAATATGTTCCCTCTTAAAATGATTTGCAGTTAAAGGTAATACTTCAGTGTGAAATGAAAAGACTAAGGGAAGAAACTTAACATAACAGTGAATGGATAATCATACATGTGCACACATATATATGTATCTTCTTATGTTGTTATGTTAGGCAGAAAGACAGAAATGTGTGGTATTAAAAGGAGAAATGGCCCCCAACGATGACTCAGGGAGTTGATCAAATAGAATTTAGAAAGCCCCAAATGACTCAAAAATTTAATCAGATGAAGCCATAGGGTCCAAGAGTGAGTCAGGTAATGTCCAAGGTCCCCCCAGGTAAGAAACATCAAAGGCAAAGGCACAGCGCAGCCCCTGTCCCCATTTCACCAATCAGAACAAGCCTAGAGAACTGACAGCTGTCAATCAAGGACATCTCTGCTCTGCCAAAAACCACATAAAATAAGCCTCAGAATGGGCATCCATGCCTACCTGTCTTATCTTAGGTAGGCCCGCTCTGTTACTCTTTGCAGAGTGTATTAAAAATTACTTTGCTTTCTTGACTTTGGTCTGTAGTCTCACTATATCTGACTTCCCTGTGACACGGAGCTGAGTCGTTTCCTTCCTAATAGTTAGATACTTCCTGCCATTCCTGAAAACACACTTGCATTAGATGTCTGGCTATTCTGCACCTCTGCCTAGTTTTCCATACTGGCTGCAGGCAGGTGTTTGGCACCAACCTATAAGAAGTCAAATGCCTAGATCAGTTGCCAAAAATAAACAGTTGTGTGGGTGGGCCTATCAAGACATTAACAACAGACATATGGCTTGGAACATCCCCGTGGGCTATAGCTTCAACATGTTTCCTCCCACCACTCTTCTGACCCAGGGAATACCTCTCAGAAAGCTGCCCAAATGTGAATTTACTTAGAGGCATGAGTGAGCCTGCAGTGATCAGCTTCATGATACGATTTGTGAATCAGCACCTCTCCCCTCAACTCTTCATTCAGCAGTAGCTGTGAGTCAGTGTCTAGTGGTATTTAATAGGTTGGTAAAGTCTCAATAGAAATGAATGGTTATTTTAAGGTTCCCTCCTTTCCCCTTATCCTCACAGTTCCTTTACTTCTATTTTATACCCTGTGTTTCAATACTTGTGTTTTTGTTTTTTTTCAAGGAAAAACTTTCCCAGCAAGTGAACAACTAGTTTGGAAGGACATCACAAACAAACCAGTGATTATAACCCTAAATTAAATGGGAGACAAAAAAAAATGAAGAACTTTAAGAAAGAATCTGGAGAGTGCTGACCTCTGGCGGGTTCTGCTAACTGCCTGAGTTTCTTAGAATAAACCAGGGTAGCAGTTTTGGTTGCCTTGAGAGGGGCTTTTTTCAAGCATTTGAAGTAGCCAAGTAATTGAATCTTACTAAAACATAATTTGAAATTATACTCTAGTAACAATGTTGGCATGTCCATGTGGTTTTCTTTTCCTCAACTGCAATGCAACTCTTAAGAATTCAGTATTGGCTGTCTCTTTTCTGTAAGATTAGTCAACCCTGTGTTTCTCATCCATGTCTATCATGTACTCATATACATACCTGATAACTTCGTTATCACTGTATTAGCTTGCTAGGTTCCATAACAAAATACTATAAGTTAGATGGCCTAAAGAGCAGAAATTAATTTTCTCATAGTTTTGTAGGCTGGACGACCAAAATCAAAATGTTAAGAGGTTTGGTTTCTTCTGAGACCTCCCTTCTTGGCTTACAGGAGGCAATTTTCTTGCTGTGCCCTCACATGGCCTTTACTCTGTGTAGATATGTCCCTATTGTCTCCCTTTGTGTTAAAATTTCCTGTCCTCATAAGGAAAGCAATCTGATTGGATGAAGGTCCATTTTAACATAATTTTAATTTAGTCACCTCTTCAAAGCCCCAATCTCCATATACAGTCACATTCTGAGATTTTGGGGGTTAGGGGTTCAATATATGAGCTGTGGGAGCACACAATTCTGCCTGTACCAACCACCAACAATCCAACTAATTGGTTCATGGCACCATTGTATTACCTTGTTCAGAAGATAAGAACCATAGTTTAGATGGAGGATGCTTTTTAAGCTTCTTGGCACAAACACACTACCCTCTCTAAGCACAGTGCTGGTTGCTACTGTATGGAAATAGTATTTGGACTGAAAAATTAATGCCAAAATCAATACCCATGTTTGATTTGTGCTAGGATCTTTGACCAAATCATATATTTTTTAAATAATAAGTGAATCCTTTTACTTTTGAAAAGAATATCTTTGTTCCTTGATAGTGCCAAGATACTCTAACTCAAATGAACACAACTTCCTAGGGAAAACATTATTATAAAAAGACTTGTATTCTTTCACTTAAATTTTCAAATTTAAACTTCACATAATTTTATAATTTCACACACACACTGCTCACTGAGAAATATAAATCATCGTCTAAAACATGTATCCCTAAAAAAATTGTCTATATAATATCCAGAAGCTATAAATACAATCTATCTTCAGAACAAAAATGTAAAGTTTTAAGTTGTCTTAAAAACAGGTTGTTTTTACATAGGCAAAAATCTCCTGAATATAAGCATGAGTGACTTCTTCCTGAACGCATCTCCTTGAGCAAAGGAAACAAAAGCAAAAATGAACTCATTGGACTACGTCAAACTAAAAAGTTTCTGTATGGCAAAGGACACCCTCAACAGAACAAAAAGGCATCCCTACAGTATGTGAGAATATATTTGTAAATGACATATACGACAAGGGGTTAACATCCAAAATATGTAAAGAACTTACACACCTCTATACACAAAAACCAAATAACCCGATTAAAAAATGGGCAGAGGATATGAAGAGACAGTTCTCCAAAGAATAAATTCAGATGGCCAACAGATACATGAAAATATGCTCCACATCACTAATCATGAGGGAAATGCAAATTAAAACCACAATGAGATATCACCACACACTAGTGAGGATGGCCAGAATTGAAAAGACTAAGAAAAAGAAATGCTGGTGAGGATGCAGGGAAAGGGGAACCCTCCTAAACTGCTGGTGGGAATGAATGTAAGCTAGTTCAACCACGTGGAAAGCAATATGGAGGTTCCTCCAAAAACTAAAAATACAAATACCATTTGACCCGGGAATCACACTCCTTGGAATTTACCCAAAGAATACAACTTCTCGGATTCAAAAAGGCATATGCACCCCTATGTTCATTGCAGCACTTTTTACAATAGCCAAAATATGGAAGCAACCTAAGTGTCCATCAGTAGATGAATGGTTAAAGAAGCAGTGGTACATATACACAATGGAATATTATACAGCCATAAGAAGGAAACAAATCCTGCCATTTGCAACAACATGGATTGAGCTGGAGCATATTATGCTCAGTGAATTAAGCCAGGTGGAGAAAGACAAGTGCCAAATGATTTTCCTCATTTGTTGAGTATAACAAGGAAGCAAAATTGAAGGGAGAAAATAGTAGCAGATTTAGAGACTTCAAGAAGGAACTAGTTGTTACCAAAGGGGAGGGGTGTGGGAGGGTGGTTGGGGACGGTGGGAGAAGGGAATTGTGGAATATTATGTTTAGTACACATGGTGTGGTAGAATCACGGGGAAAACAGTGTAGCACAGAGAAGGCAAACAGTGAATCTGTGTCATCTTACTACAGTGACTGAATTGGGGTGTGAGTGGCGACTTGATAATATGGGTAAATGTAGTAACCACATTGTTTTTTGATGTGAAACCTTCATAAGAGTGTATATAAATAATACCTTAATAAAAAAAACAGGTTGTCTTTGTTCTGATCATGAGTAAATTTGTGTGCAATTAGCTCTAATGCCATTATTTCTAAGAAAAATTTGTTTTAAAATTTGAAACCTTTTGTAACCTCCAGTGATACTTCATGGTATCACCACATAGTTCATTAAAAGTTCATGGTCCATTTGTTACAATTGATCAACATACCCAGGCACATCATTATCATCCCAAATTCAAAGTTTACTTTAGCGTTCACCCTTGGTGCTGTAGATTTTGTAGGTATTAACAAATGTACAGTGTTGCACATCCACCATTGAAGTTCCACATGGAATATTTTCATCTTCCCCCAAAATCCTCTGTGCTCTTCCTATTTATCCCTCACTCCCGCTAACAATTGACAACTGACCTTTTTACTGTCTCCAAAACTTTTCCTTTTACAGAATGTTATGTAGTTAGCATGATCTAGTATGTAGTCTTTTCAAATTGGATTCTTTCACTTAGTTATATGCATTTAAGTTTCCTCCATCTTTTCCTGGCTAAATCACCTCATTTCTATTTATTTAGCACTGAATAATATTAACACTGAATATATCACAGTTTATCTATTCACCTACTCAAGGACACCCTGGTTGTTTCCAAGTTTTGCCAATTATAATAAAAGCTACTATAAACATCCATGTACAGGTTTCTGTGTGGTTATGTTTTCAGCTCATCTGGGTAAAAACCAAGGAGTGCAACTGCTATGTTGTATGGTAAAAGTATGTTTAGTTTTGTAAGAAACTGCCAAAGAGTCACATTCTTTATAGTTTATTTCATATTTTTCTAAACAAACATTGGAATAAAAATACACTAATGAAATCACAAATAACATACTCAGTATGCTTCCATAATATATAAGGGTCTAGTAAAATCATTGACCAAAACATTGATAGAACAATATTTTATATTATGTAATTTGTGCACCAATAACCACAGACAGCCTTGCTAATAAGAGGAGACCATAATAATTTGGGTATGATGAGTTAATATAATTATATGTGTTAAAATAGTTTTATAGTTAAACTTAAATTTGCATTGAAATAAGGAAATTTAAATTATTCATGTAAACATATTTATTCATATTAGTTTAAAAATTTTTAAATTCTTTCCTTTCAGTCCTCATAGTTTTTGATAGCTAAAGAAAAATAAGTTTATGATTTTTCATAAGGTAATACTCCTATTTTAAGGCCAAACTGGGGCTAGGATTGTGGTCCTTTTATAAGTCAGCCCTATTTTCCTATGCTCTCTGATGATAACACTATTATAAGAAAACCTGAATCCCAAGAACCATAACTCTTAGCAGATGTTCTCATTCTAAATTCACATAACATAGAAACAATGCAGGTATATGATTTTCCCATGCTCACATAGCACCTAAAGATACTCAAATGTATTTCTGAAGTCTGTCTTTCTTTGGAGGAAAAATTAATTATTTCACTCAAAACACAAAGAAACAGTAATATATTACTTTGATTTGATATAATATCTTAATTACTTTGATTGGTTTTCTTATCAAAGCCATAAAAATTCTTGGTATATAATTGAAACACTATGAAAAGTATTAGCTTTTAAACTCAGTAAGTGAAAGGTTGTAGTGTCAATATTATTTATGTTGGTTCAGTTTTTTAAAACTTTAAGTCATTCATTAAAAGATCCCTATTAGAGTCACTAATTGGCAGACTGATTTTCCCAAAAGAAAATATCTAAAACAAACTGGAATTAGACCACAGTGGGGAAAAAGATGACAGCCCCACCATTTTCACTGTAGCAGTAAAATTATAATCACTGTTGCCATAATCAGATGATAAAGCAATTATCATTAGTAGACTATCACCCATACGAAGGATGTGCTATTAAGTATTTATAAGTAATTAAAAAAAGAAACAGATAAATGCCTCTTTTTTGTGCATGTACGTAAGGAGCCTAAATATTGCCATTAACTTCAATATATCATTCTTTTTTTCTTGATTTTGAGCATGCACTCATGCATTCACATATGCTCATACTCATGTTGCCACTAAAATATATCCTTTAAAGAACCATAACCAGTATATCTACACACCTAGAATGCAGAAGATGGAATGACAATATTTGTGATTCAGTAGTTTATGACTTTTGAAAACTTGAACCTGAAAACAACTGGATAAGTGATATTCCCATTTAGAAATTGTAAATGAGAAGACATTTGGCTATAGGCAGAGTGTTTTGTCAAATTCCTGTTAAACTTAGGAAATGATTCACTAGATCAATAAAAGATTCTGTCATAAGAATTATGTAGATTTGTGTTCTTGGCCAAAACTTGTTCAAATAATTCAACATGTTATTAGAGAACAGTTTCAGAAATGTAAGTGGTTATTTTATTTTTTCATGTGTATATGTTTTAGAAGACATATTTTTCTTAAGTAATGGGAGTAGAGATATTTTGTAAAGGTAACAATTCTGTGCTTTTTGCTTTATCATTAATATACACTTACATGACAACACTGTGGTTACTACCTTCCCCCCATTAACAAATCCCCACCCCATACCCCATTACAGTCACTGCCCATCAGCATACTAAGATGCTATAGAATCACTGCTTGTCTTCTCTGTGCTATACTGCCTTCCCCGTGACACTCTTACACTATGTGTGCTAAACATAATGCCCATTAATCCCCTTCTCCTTCCCTCCAAACCCATCCTCCCCAACCCGCTAGTCTCTTTCTGGAGCCTGTGAGTCTGCTGTTGCTTTGTTCATTTAGTTTTTCTATGTTGTTATACTCCACAAGTGAGTGAAACCATTTGATACATGTCTTTCTCCACTTGGCCTATTTCACGAAGTATACCTTCTAGCTCCATCCAGGTTGTGGCAAATGGTAGGATTTGTTTTCTTCTTATGGCTGAATAATATTCCATTGTGTATACATACCACATCTTTTTTATCCATTCATCTACTGATGGACACTTAGGTTGCTTCCATATCTTGGCTATTGTAAATAGTGCTGCAATAAACATATGGGTGCATATGTCTTTTCAAACTGGGATCCTGCATTCTTAGTGTAAATTCCTAGGAGTGGAATTCCTGTGTCAAATGATTTTCTATTTTTCATTTTTTGTGGAACTTCCATATTGCTTTCCACAATGGTTGAACAAATTTACAGTCCCACCAGCAGTGTACTAGGGTGCCCCTTTCCCCAGATCCTCGCCAATATTGGCTGTTGTTTGACTTTTGGATGTTGTCCATCCTAAATGGTGTGAAGTGATATCTCATTGTGGTTTTAATTTGCATTTCTGTGGTGATTAGCGATGTGGAGCATCTTTTAATGTGTTTGTTGGCCATCTGAATTTCTTACTTGGAGAAGTGTCGGCCCATTTTTTAATTGGTTTATTTGATTTTTGTTGAGGTTCATGAACTCTTTCTATATTTTTTATATCAACCCCTTGTCTGATATGTCATTTATGAATATATTCTCCCATACTATAGGATGCCTTTTTGTTCTACTGATGATGTCCTTTGCTGTACAGAAGCTTTTGAGTTTGATATAGTCTCACTTACTCATTTTTGCTTTTGTTTCCCTTGCCCATGGAGATATGTTCATGAAGAAGTTGCTCATGTTTATATTCAAAAGAGTTTTGCTTATATATTCTTCTAAGAGTTTTATGGTTTCAAGACTTACATTCAGGTCTTTGATCCATTTCGAGTTTACTTTTGTCTGTGGAGTTAGGCAGTAATCCAGTTTTATTCTCTTATATTTAGCTGTCCAGTTTGGTCAACACCAGCTATTGAAGAGGCTCTCATTTCCCCGTTGTATATCCATGGCTCCTTTATCGTATATTAATTGACCATATGTGTTTGGGTTAATATCTGGGTTTTCTATTCTGTTCCACTGGTCTGTGGGTTTGTTCTGGTGCCAATACCAAATTGTCTTGATTGCTGTGACTTTTTAGTAGAGCTTGAAGTTGGGAAGCAAGATCCCCTCTGCTTAATTCTTCCTTCTCAGTTTTGCTTTGGCTATTTGGAGTCTTTTGTAGTTCCATATGAATATTAGAACTATTTGTTCCTGTTCATTGAAGAATGCTGTTGGTATTTTGATAGGGATTGTATTGAATCTGTAGATTTGTTTATTCAGGATGACCATTTTAACAATATTAATTCTTCCTTCCCTAGAGCATGGGATTAATTTCCATTGATATTATAGCCTTTAATTTCTTTTAGGAGTGTCTTGGAGTTTCAGGGTATTGGTCTTTCGCTTCCTTGGTTAGGTTTATTCCTAGGTATTTTATTCTTTTGATGAAGATATGAATGGAATTGTTTTCCTGATATCTCTTTTTGCTAGTTCATCACTAGTGTATAGGAATGTAACAGATTTCTGGGTATTAATTTTGTATCCTGCAACTTTGCTGAATTCAGATATTCTAGTAGTTTTGGAGTGGATTCTTTAGGGCTTTTTATATACAATATCATGTTATCTGCAAACAGTGACCATTTTACTTCTTCCTTACCATCTTGGATTCTTTTTATTTCTTTGTGTGGTCTGATTACTGTGGCTAGGACATCCAGTACTATGTTGAATAAAAGTGGGGAGAGTGGACATCCCTGTCTTATTCCTGATCTTACAGGAAAAGCTTTCAGCTTCCCGCTGTTAAGTATGATGGTGGCTGTGCGTTTGTCATATGTAGTCTTTATTATGTTGAGTTACTTGTCCTCTATACCCATTTTTTGAGAGTTTTAATCATGAATCGATGTTAAATATTGTCAAATGTTTTTTCAGCATATACGAAAATGATCATATGGTTTTTGTCCTTTTTGTTGATGTGGTGGATGATGTTGATGCATTTTCAAATGTTGTACCATACTTGCATCTCTGGGATGAATCCCACTTTATCATGGTGTATAATCCTCTTGATGTATTTTTGAATTTGGTTTGCCTATATTTTGTTGAGTATTTTTGCATCTATGTTCATCAGGGATATTGGTCAGTAGTTTTTTATTTTGTGGTGTCTTTGCCTGGTTTTTGTGTTAGAGTGATGCTGGCTTCATCAAATGAGTTTGGAAGTATTCTCTCCTCTTCTATCTTTTTGGAAAACTTTAAGGAGTATGGGTATTATGTCTTCTTTAAATGTCTGATTAAATTCAGGGGTGAATCCATCTGGTGTGGAGGTTTTGTTCTTGGGTAGTTTTTTGATTACCAATTCAATTTCATTGATGGTAATTGTTCTGTTTAGATTTCCTGTTTCTTTCTGGGTCAGTCTTGGAAGGTTGTATTTTTCTAGAAATTTGTCTATTTTTTCTAGGTTATCTACTTTGTTAGAATATAGATTATCACATTATTTTCTAATAATTCTTTGTATTTCTGTGGGGTCTGTCATGATTTTTCCTTTCTCATTTCTCTTTCTGTTTATGTGTGTAGATTCTCTTTTTTTCTTAATAAGTCTGGCTAGGGGTTTATCTATTTTGTTTATTTTCTCAAAGAACCAGTTCTTAGTTTCATTAATTTTTTCAATTGTTTTATTCTTCTCAATTTTATTTATTTCTTCTCTGATCTTTATTATGTCCCTCCTTCTGTTGACTTTGGGCCTCATTTTTTCTTCTTTATTCCAGTTTCAATAATTGTGAATTTAAACTATTCATTTGGGTTTGTTCTCCATTCTTTAAATAGGCCTGGATTGCTATATACTTCCCTCTTAGAACTGCCTTCACTGTGTCCCACAGAAGTTGGGGCTTTGTGCTATTGTTGACATTTGTCTCCATATATTGCTTGATCTCTGTTTTAATTTGGTCATTGATCCTTTGATTTTTTTAGGAGCATGTTGTTAAGCCTCCATGAGTTTGTGAGCCTTTTTGTTTTCTTTGTACAATTTATTTCTAGTTTTATACCCTTGTGATCTGAGAAGTTGTTTTAAACAATTTTAATTTTTTTGAACTTACTATGGCTCTTTTTTTGGCCTAGTATGTGGTATATTCTGGAAAATATTCTGTGTGCACTTGAATAGAATGTGTATCCTGCTGCTTTCGGGTGGAGAGTTCTGTATATGTCTTTTAGGTCCATGTGTTCTAATGTGTTGTTCAATGCCTCTGTCTCCTTACTTTCTTTCTGTATGGTTGATCTGGATCTGTCCTTCAGAGTGAGTGAGGTGTTGAAGTCTACTAGAATGAATGCATTACATTCTATTTCCCATTTTAATTCTGTTAGTATTTGTTTCACATATGTAGGTTATCCTGTGTTGGGTGCATAGATATTCATAATGGTTATATAATCTTGTTGGATTGACCCCTTTATCATTATATAATGTCCTTCTTTGTCTCTTCTAACTTTCTTTGTTTCGTCTGATATACATGCTTAACACCTGCTTTTTTCTCCCTATTAGTTGCATGAAATATCTTTTCCCATCCCTTTACTTTTAGTGTGTGTACATCTTTGTGTTTGAAGTGAGTCTCTTGTAGGCAGCATAAAGTTGGGTCTTGTTTTGTTATAAATTCAGTGACTCTATGTCTTTTGATTGGTGCATTCAGAGCATTTCCCTTTAGGGTTGTTATTGATAGGTATGTACTTATTTCCACTGCAGGGATTAGATTCGTGGTTAACAAAGGTTCAAGGGTAACTTCCTTACTATCTTAGAGTCTAACTTAACTCCCTTAGTATGCTATTACAAACACAATCTAAAGTTCTTTTATTTTTCCCTCCTTTTCTTCCTCCTCTATTCTTTATATATTAGGTTTCATATTCTGTACTCTTTGTCTATCCCTTTTTATTACCTCTGGTGACAGCTTTTAACAGTAGGAACACTTCCATCTATAGCATTCCCTCCAAAATACACTGTAGAGATGGTTTGGGGAGCTAAGTTTTCTCAGCTTTTGCTTATCTGGAATTTTTCTAAGCCCTCATTCAAATTTAAATGATAATCTTGCTGGATACTGCATTCTTGGTTTGAGACCCTTCTGTTTCATTGCATTAGATATATCATTCCATTCCCTTCTGGCCTGTAAGGTTTCTGCTGAGAAGTCTGATGATATCCGATGGATTTTCCTTTGTATGTGATCTTATTTCTCTGTCTGGATGCTTTTAGTAGTCTGTCCTTATCCTTGATCTTTGCCATTTTAATTATTATATGTCTTGATGTTTTCCTCCTTGGTCCCTTGAATTGGTACATCTGTGCACCTCTATGTCCTGAGACACTATCTCTTTCCCCATACGGGGGATGTTTCCATCAATTTCTTCCTCAAAGACATTTATATCTCTTTTTCTCTTTCTTCTTCTTCTGGTACTCCTATAATAGGAATATTGTTCCGTTTGGATTGGTCTCACAGTTCTATCAGTTTTCATTCATTCTTAGAGATCCTTTTTTCTTTATATGTCTTTCTTTGTATTCCTCTTCCCTAGTTTCTATTTCATGTATCATCTCCTCTACCATATCTAATCTGCTTTTAACACCTTCCATTGTGTTCTTCAATGATTGGATCTCCATCCTAAATTTGTTTCTGAGTTGTTGAATATTTTTCTGTACCTCCATGAGCATTTTAATGATTTTTATTTTGAAATCTCTTTCAGGAAGGTTAATGAGGTCGATTTCATTTGAAACTTTCTCAGGTGTATTCATAATTTTGCTCTGAACCATGTTCCTTTTACGTTTCATAATTTGTCTGTGGTGTCCTCTGGTGCCCAGAAGCTCTACTCTCTGGAGCTCCTCAGCCCCTGGAGTAATGTTGGGGGTAACAGGGGAACAGTTTTAGTGCTTGGGGTAAGGAAAGTGCCATTTC
>JAVSCE010003895.1:0-127063 GCA_032199065.1 Smutsia gigantea
CTCAGATGAACCGCAGCTTGAGCAATCTCTACACTTGGAAACACTTTATCCTGAGACCTGGAAAGCAAGAGAACAAGAGAAAAGTTGTATTTTATTTGAAAAAGAAGGAGTTTTCTAACAGTGACTATACCCTTGAACATCTTTTGAAAAAAAAAATCTCAGTGAGCTCTGGAGATTTAATCAGTGACTCACTTTTATTGTAGGTAGAGAAGAGCTAGCTTTGTGGTTGTTAATTTTCTTGTGTTTTGGAAAAGAAAAGATTTGATTTAAAAATTGTCAAGAATCTCTGATTATCTACTATTGACAAGAATAAAGGAGACTGATAACCAAAACATTTTATGTATGGGTGCATAAACTATTCATCTACATATAAGTTGCCTTTAGAGGTTTTCATATTTTATTTATACATCTTAGTTACAAAAATTCTGTTATTTCAGAGGAAAAGATAACTTCATCAAATTCCCAGTGCCATCATCATTTATTTATTCATTCATTGCAATTTTTATTCAGTGTATATGTATGCCAGGCACTATATTAGCCAGTATATGGTAAGTTCTAGAAATAACTTTTCTATAGTTTATGCATTTCCTCATTGCTTAAGTCAAAGTCAGTTGTAATTACATGCTTATTGGGCAAATGCCTTCCCAAATGTGTGTGTTTTAATATATAATAAAATATAACAATATATGAACTGTGTGCAGTGCTATCAGCTTCTGGGGAGAAAATGGCCAAGTCAAATCAAGTGTTAAGGGGTAAAGAATTACTATACAGTGCAACTAGGCTTCACTTTAAGAGATAGGCTGTTTAAATAAACAAGTCAATCAGGAGGGCAGTGATATCATTAAACAATAAGTTTCAAAAATTCAATTTCAATTTCCAAATTTTCTATTTTCTAAATGTATTCTTCATAATAATATTATATGCCAAAAGAAATCTCTAATCTTTTTTCACCCAGGGCATGAATATTTAGAATCTTTAAAAATTTCAGTAACAGGAGAATTTCCGCTTATGGAAAGATGCAGTAGATACACTTCTCTATTTTTCTTCTGATAAATACAACTAAAATCTCTAGATACTATATGGAAAACAAGCATAAGAAAACTCTGAAACGTGAAGAGAAGAAGACAGACCAGCTAGTGATCTTGTGAGTTTGCTGAATTTTTTCATCTCATGTCCCAAATTTATTGTTGAAGAAGACAGTAATCTAGAAATGCCAATGGGTGCAGGTAGAAACAGCCCCAACAAAAGCCTGCTCTCTGTTTCAAAGGCCCAAGAAAGGGACAGAAGATTTTAAGACAATAATGACTCTAATCTACCCATGGACCTATCAGAGTGCTAGCCTCCACTATTGCCTGTCTCATCTAAGGAGGAAGCTAAGAAATACTTGTAAAAATTACAGCCCAGGAGCAAGGCCTACTAAAAGGCTTGAGATTTAATCATTAGATTATGGAAGACTTCTTCCCAAATCTTAACACCACATCAACAAGATTCCACTATAAAAGTGTCTTCCAGCTCAAAGATCCATAAGATGCAAAATATCTGCAAGATAAGGGTGATAGAGCCAAAAGAAGAAATAGACAAAACTGCAGTTGTAGTTGGAGACTTCAACACCATTTTCTCGACAGTTATTAGAAAAACTAGAGAGAAAATCAGCAAAGATATAAAAGAGACCAACAACACCATCATCTGACAGAATCGAATTGGTATTTATAGGACCTTTCACCCAACAGCAGCAGAATGCCCATTCTGTACCAAGACTGGTTCAATATATCCACCATATTATCAGGCTAAAGAAGAAAAATTACAAACAACAGAAACTACACTTAATGCTGAAAATATATTTGACAAAATTCAACACCCATTCTTGATTAGAAAAAAAAATTCTCAGGAAAATTAGCAATTTCCTCGACTTGATAGAAAAAAGAAATTTCTCAGGAAAACTAGCCAATCTCCTTGACTTGAGAAAAAGTATCCACAAAAAATACTTACTGCTAAAATGTTACTTAATGGTAAAAAACGAATTATTTTCTCCTAAGATTAGGAACAAGGCAGGATGTCTGTTCACAAACACATAGATCACTGGTTCAGAACCAAAAACCCACATATATGACTCACACAAATATGCCCTATGAACTTTAGACAAGGATGAAAAAGCAATTCAGTGCAGGAAGAATAGCATTTTCAACAAATGGTGCTGGGAAAGTGGACATCTCTAGGCAATAAGAGTGAACCTAGACCTAAGGCTCATGAGTGATAAAATGTTAACTCCAAACAGATTACAAACTTACATGTAAAATGTAAAACTCAGAATTTTTAAGGAAAAAAAGGGAAGAGATAATCTTTGGCATTTAAGGCTAGTCAAAGAATAATTAGATTTGATACCAAAAGTATAATCTACAAAAGGAAAAATTGGGTAGAGTGATGTAACAGGATGGTGGTGTGGGAATTTCTAGCACTTGTCTTTTCTCAGAAACATCAATTTGAACTATCCATGCACAAAAATACCTTCACAAGACCTGGGGATTACAGAACATAAGTGGAGTACAGAAATAAGAAAAACAACATTGAAGAGGATAGGAAAAAGAATTTCATATTACTCTTATCACCCCTTCATACCCAGGCAGCCCAGCATGGAGAGAGAGACACCTTTCTGTAGGGGAAAGAGAGTGAAGTAAGAAACTGATTTCACCATGGACCTTACACCAATCCCACACCAGTACCAGGCCAACTCCTGGAAACCCAAGTTTCTGGCCTTCCCTGTGCCAGGCAGGCTCTCACATCCCCAGTCTCCTGTCCCACCTCAGCATCATTCCAGTCTCAAGAGACCTAACCTCCACACCAGCTCCCAAGAGCTCAGGCTCCAGACCTATTGCATCAACGGAGTGGTTCCTGTGTACCCAGCCTTGTAGCCTGCTCCTGTATTTCTAGGCTCTAGGCAGGATCCTGCAGACCTAGGCTCTTGGCCTGCCCTAATGCCATACAAGCCCCCGCAGTCCCAGGCTCCATGCCAACTCCTGTGAATCCCGGCTCCCAGCCTGCCCCAGCATTGGCTCTACCCCTACAGACTCAGGCTCCAGAGCCAATAACCATGGACTTGAGCACCAGACCCACCCAGTGAACCTAGACTTTAGGCCTGGCTCCCAGCCCCCAGCCCCAGGTACCAGACCTGCCCATCTGAGGACTTACAGGTTTTCCAATTTATTGGTGTATAACTGTTCACAGTAGTCTCTTTTTTTTTTTTACACAGTAGTCTCTTATGATCCTTTGTATTTCTTTGGTATAGTTGTTACCTCTCATCTTTCATTTCTGATTTTATTTGAGTCCTCTCTCTTTTTCTTGGTGAGTCTAGCTAAAGATTTGTCTTGTTTATCTTTCCAAAAAACTTGTTTTTCGTTTCATTGATCTTTTCTACTGTCTTTTAGTCTCTATTCCATTTTATTTCTGCTCTGATCTTTGTTATTTCTTTTCTTCTACTAACTTTGGGCTGAGTTTGTTCTTTTTCCAGTTCCTTGAAGAAAATTTCAGCACTTTTCACTGTTGAATTCTACTAAATATTAAATAAGAATCGATGCCAATATTTCTCAAACTCAAGAGAAATTTAAGAGGAGGGAACATATCCAAACTCATTTTATGATGCCAGCATTATCCCGATACCAAAGCCAAAAAAAACCCACAACAAAAAATTACAGGCCAATATTCTTGATGAATATAGATGTAAAAAAAAAACTCAGTGAAATACTGGCAAGCCAAATTCAACAGCACATTAGATGAATCATACACTATGATCAAGTAGGACTTACCCCTGGAGTGAAAGGATGGTTTAACATACACAAATCAATAAATGTAATATACCACATTATAGAATGAAAGATAAAAATCATGATCATCTCAATCAATGTAAAAAAGCACTTGACAAAATTCAGTATCCTTTCACAATAAAAAGTAAATCTCTCTCAACAAATTGGCTATAGAAGGAAGATCCCTCAACATAACAAAAGCCATATATGACAAGCCATATGTAATAATGAAATGTTGAAAGCTTACCCTCTGAGATCAGAGTAAGACAAGGGTGCTCACTCTCCTGTTAGTGGTAGAAGTCCTCACCAGAGCAATTAAGCAAGATAAAGAAATAAAAGCCATCCAAATTGGAAAGAGAGAAGTAAAATTGTCTTTCTTTGCAGATGATGACCTTATGTATAGAAAATACTAAAGACTCCATGAAAAATCTGTTAGAACTAATAAATAAATTCAGTCAAGTTTCAGGAAACAAAATCAACATACAAAAAATCAGTTGTATTTCCATACACTAACAAAAAAATATCTGAAGAAAGAATTAAAGAATATAATCTCATCAACAATAGCACCAAAGCAATAAAATACTTAGGAATTTAACCAAGGACATGAAATATTTATACACTGAAAATTATAAGACATGAATTAAATAAATTAAAAACACAAATATATGGAATTGTATCCCATGTTCATGGATTGGAAGAATTAGTATTGTTAAAATGTCCAAAGTCATCTATAGAGTCAGTACAACCCCTATGAAAATCCCAGTGGCATTTTTCGTATAGAACTAGAACAGTTTTAAAATTTATATGAAACCACAAAGACCCCAAATAGCCAAAGCAATCCTGAGAAAGAAGAACAAAGCTTGAGGCATCATGCTTACTGATTTTAGCTCTTATTACACAGCTGTAATAATTAAAGCAGTATGGTACTGCATAAAATCAGATATATAAACCAATGGAACAGAATCAAGAGCCCAGAAATAAACCCAAGTATATATAGTCAATTAATATTTGACCAGGGAGCTAAGAATACTTAATGTGTAAAGGATAGTCTCTTTAGTTAATGATGTTGGGAAAACTGGATAATCACATGCAAAAGAATGAAATTGGACTCCTAATTTATATCACACACAAAAATTAACTCAAAATATATTAAAGTCTTAAATATAAGACTTAGAACCATAAAACTCCTAGAAGAAAACAGGGAAAAAACTCCTTGACACTGATCTTAGCAGTGATTTCCTGAATAATGACACCAAAAGCACAAATAACAAAGAAAAACCAATAAGTGGGACCACACCTAGCTACTCTGCACAACAAAAGAAAAAGTCAACAAAATGAAAGGCAACATATGGGATGGGAGAAAATATTTGCAACCCATATATCTCATAAGGGGTTGATCACATGAATACATAAGGAACTCATAAAATTCAATAGAAACTAATAATCCAATTTAAAAATGGACAGAGGACCTGAATAAACATTTTTTCCAAAAGAGGCATACAAATGGCCAACAGGTACAAATGTGCACAACATCACTAATCATCAGGAAAATGTAAATCAAAACCACAAGGAGTATCACCTATGAATAGACTATGATAAAGAAGATAAGAGATAAGTGTTATCATGAATGTGGAGAAAAGAGAACCTTTATACATTGTTGGTGGGAAATGTATGGAAAACAGTTCCTCAAAAACTTAAAAATAGAACTACCATATGAACCAATAATCCTACTTCTTGATATATATCCAAAGGAAATTAAATCAGTATCTCAAAGAGATATCTGCATCCCCAATGTTAACTGCAGCATTATTCACCATAACCAAGACATGAAAACAACCTAAGTATCCACAGATGGATGAATGGATAAACAAAATTCGGTGTATATATATATATATATATATAAATGCACACACACACATATATATGCATACACACACACACTGGAATATTCTTCAGCCATAAAAAAGGAAGTACTGCTTTTTGCAACAACAAAGGCACATATGCTAAATAAAATAAGTCAGACAAAAAAGAGCAAATACTATAAGATATTATGTGGCATCTAAAAATCAAACCCATAGAAATAGAGTAGAATTGTGGTTGCGAGGCCTGTGGGGTAGGGAAATGGGAAGATGTTGATCAAAGGGTACAAACTCTAGTTATAATGTGAATTTGTTTCAGGTGTATAATGTACACTATGGTCATTTTAGTTAACTGTACTGTATTATATACTTAAAGTTGCTACGTGAGTAGATCTTAAATGTTCTCACCATTAAAAAGCAATGGTCGAAAACAAATCCTACCATTTGCAACAACATGGATGGAGCTAGAGGGTATTATGCTCAGCGAAATAAGCCAAGCCGAAAAAGACAAGTATCAAATGATTTCACTCATATGTGGAGTATAAGAACAAAGAAAAAATACTGAAGGAACAGAACAGCAGCAGACTCACAGAACCCAAGAACGGACTAAGAGTTACCAAAGGGAAAGGGACTGGGGAAAATGGGCGGGAAGGGAGGGGTAAGAGGGAAAAAGGGGCATTACAATTAGCAGATGTAATGTTGGGGGGGCACGGGGAGGGCAGTACAACTCAGAGAAGACAAGTAGTGATTCTATAGCATCTCACTACGCTGATGGACAGTGACTGTAATGGGGTTGGTGGGGGGGACCTGATGAAGGGGTAGTTTAATAACCGTAATATTGCACATGTAATTATAGATTAATGATAATAAAATAAATTATATAAAAAAAAAGCAATGGTGATCACGTGAGGTGATGGAGGCATCAACTAACCTTATTTTGGTAATCATTCACTATATATGTATATCAGCTCATCATGTCGTGCACCTTAAACTTACACAGTGTTATCTATCAGTTATATCTCAATAACGCTGAAGTAACCTTTAATATAAAAAAAAAGTCTACCACCAGAAAAAATGTTTATAACTTTCCCTTATTTCCTTGGGTGGAAAAAGTGAGAGAGTTCAGCAGACTTTACTTTAAAACATGTTCAAGAAGCCTAGGAGGTGACTGGTTTTGTCTCTGTGACATTAGTGCCAAAGAGCAGGGAAATAAAATTCTTATATAAAAAAGTTTGATAGCAGGTAGAACATTTGAAAAAAGAAAATTTGATAAATTTGACTTCATCAAAGTTAAAAACTCTTGCTCTATGAAAAACCCTATTAATAAAATGAAAAAATAAGCTATAGAGTGAGGGAAAATGTTTACCAATCACATACTGGACAAAGGATTAGTACCCAGAATATATAAAGAACTCAAAAAAATCAACATTAAAAAATAATAATTTAATTTAAAAATGGACAAAGACATGAAGAGATATTTCACCAAAGAGAGTATCAGATGCCAAATAAGCACATGAAATGATGTTCCACATCATTAGGAAAATGCAAATTTAAACATTGATGTATCTATACATTCAACAGAATGGCTAAAACAAAAAATAGTGAAAGCCCCAAATGCTGGCCGGAAACTAGATCACTCATAAACTGCTGAAGAGAACATACTGTAGTACAGCCACTTTAAAATATATTTTTGCAAGTGTCAAAAAGCTAAACTTACAAGTACCACATCCCACCCAGTAATTGCCCTCCTGGACATTTACTCCCAAGATGTGAAAGCTTATGTTCACACAAAACCTGTACATGAATGGTTATAACAACTTTATTTGTCATATCCAAAAGTCAGAAGCACCCAAAATTTCCATGAATAAGTGAGTGGTTAAGTTGCAGTACATCTATTCCATGAAATACTTCTTAAAAATAAAAAGGAACAAATGACTGATACAATAACATGGATGAATCTCTAGAGAATTATGCTGAATGAAAAAAGTCAGTACTATCTGACTATTTATATAATGTCACTGAAATGACAAAACTACAGGAATGGGGAACGTGTTAATAGTTTCCTAGAGTTAAAGTGGGATGGAGGTGGGAGGGGAGTGGGTGTGGCTATAAAAGAACAACATAAGGGATCCTTGGGGTGTGTAAATGTTCTGTATCTTTCCTGTATCAATGTCAATATCCAGGCTGTGATGTTGTACTATGCATAGTTTTATAGGTTGGTATATTGGGGAAAACTGAGAAAGGATATGCAGGATTTCTCTGTTATTTCTTATAACCACATGTGAATCTACAATTCTCTGAAAATAAAGTTTTAGTTTAAAAAATTCCACTAACTCCACTCAAAATACAGCCACCTCCTCTTGCACTGACCATTTAGATTTTCAATGTAGTGAAGGGGAATTGTGTGGAGAATTGAATGAATTTTAAATTCCCTAATTGCCTTCCTTAGAAGAAATTGGTAAATTCACCAAAGAGACTTGCTAATGACTGCAGGGATTTATTCATATTATTGATTGGCTTATTAGTGAGTCACAGAAATAAGAGAAAATCAAAAGGAACAGGGTTCCAATTTGTTTTCTTTTTATTCCGTAGTTGTAGTCTGCCTTAATCAAATCAAATAGAGATTATAAATTATCCTGTGGTTCTTGCGATTATAGGGTATCATCTATTTCTCTAAATGAGAATTGTCTAATTAAAAGGTGTGTCTCTTTTATAAAACTCAAATTAAAGATATGTGTTTAACTAAATATATTATTCCTTCATTCATTCATTCCTCCACTCAACAAACACTTAATGAGTACCCACTATGTGCCAGGCACTGCTCTAGAAACTGGATTCCCAAGAGAACCAAGCATAGGCCATGATCTTCTGGCACACCACATGCCTGTTAATAAGGACTATATAATAATTCTCTGCTTGAGCGCAGTCTGAGAAAAATTTGTCCCTCTACAATTATGTTGTGTGGTTTGTTTGTTGTTAGCAGTGGGTTTTTTTTAGTAGAAATTAAACCCCAAACGGGACGACATAACACTGTGAAGACTATCTAGCAATGACAGCTATTTGGGAATCTCCTCAACACAAGCATCTGGAAGCACCTTCTTCTGTTTCCCTCTAGTGGCTTCCCCATGCCCGCATCTCACTTTGCACTCTGTTTCAGTATATAAACTGCCTCCAATTCATTTGGAAGAAAGGAGAGAGCAGGGAGAGCGAGTGCTTCCCTTTCCCAGCTTTGCCTGTTCACAGGCACACCTCCCTGGTTGTCCCACCAGCTCCTGTGTCTCCATCACCCTGGAGGCAGAAGCGAGGCAGGGATGGGTCTGTACGAACAGAAGGATTCATACTTACTAATACTCTAGTTTCTCTACTGTTTCTTAAGAAAATAACTTACTCCTCTATCATCTCCCTTCCTTCATATGAAGTTCTATGTATCAAGCTTCCTTATGATTCTGCTTTTTACCGTGTGTCATGTGTGATTCAAGCAGAAGTCCCATTTTTTAGATTCTAAATTCTAAATCTAAATTGGATTTAGCTTTTAGATTCATTTGTGTTCTGCTGGAAACTATGCTGGAAGATTGCTAAGGATGCTTTGGACTCTGACATTTCTACCTGTGACACGCTGGGGGAAATCTGATGTCATTAGGACCATTACGGGAGCCCAAACACAACGGAAGAGTGGAGGGGAGCAAAGTCATCCCAGCTATGATTTTGTGGCTTGTACCGCGGATGGGAATGTTAGGTTAGCTGTCTCTTCTCAGCAATATTTTACTTTAAGTTTTTACTAAATGTAAATGCCAAGGATGCTGTATTCATTAAGACTGCTTAAGTGATTTTTGTGACTGGAATTGGATAAGATGTTTGATTATGAATAAGAATTTGTGGCAGAGTGTTGTAGAAAGGGTAATGAGTTGCAGGTGGGTCACTGAAATCCATTGACAGGACTAGTAAAGAGCAGTTAATAGGTGCATCTGTGTATGGCAAAAAATTTGAAGCTTTTTCCTGGTATAGCTTGGACAAAATGGGTTCTTTCATTTGTAGTAAAAATGCACCAGTTGCTCTAAGTTGCCAATACCTCCCTTACAACAATTGAGAATAGAGGGTAGCACTGGCTATCCACACATACTATTGGGTCTCTGAGTTATTCATCTGAGAATAAGTCATACATATTCATCCTTCCACCAGGATCCCCTTTGATTGTGCAGAGGCACTAAACAAAATTCTCTCCTGGTAGGAGGCAGAGAGGGCAAGGCAAAGTGGCCCCTCCCTGTATTTTCCCCTTCAGCCAGGCATCCCTCAGCAGGTTCCATTCTTAACCCCAGCACTAATTCTCTGGGTCTTTATCTGAACTACTTTTAAATTAAATTTAAGCAACTATTTGCTCCATTAATCCATGCAGCCCGTTAGCACATTGCGTGCATTTACTGTACAGTATTTCAAATGAAGTGAAACTTGAAAGCCGTTTGATAGGTATGGGAAAAGGGGGGCCTGATATAGCCAGAAGGAAGTAATAATCTCCCAAGAATTTTAGCAGGAGAGCTAAACTTAGCAGCAGACTCTACTTTCCATTTAACTTTAAATATATAGCTACGTGGAGCAACTTGGGACCCTGCCTTGTGTTGCAGATAAAGCCTTAGGAATGAGGAGAATGAATATATATATACCTGGTCAGAATGAATATTTCCCATCATTTCAAATCTTCCTTCCCTGCCCAAGTTACCAAGGAAACAGAGTTCCCATGTCTTTTTGGAGATGTGTTTTCTTTACCTTGAAGCTGGCATCCTCTGTGTGAGGAGGATTTGTGTTAGAGGGAGACTCAGAGGGCTGGGAGGACAGGGGCAGGGGCCAAGGACAGCCCTGGAGTTAATCAAGGAGCTTGGGGTCTGGCTTCGGGGTGTCACGCAGGGTTCCAGGGACCAAGACCATTTTGCTCCCTCCCTCGTGGGAATTGGCATATGCAAGAGATGGATGCCTTTCTCTACTTTGACTTTTGCTCCCAGTTATGAAGTAGACTGTACAGAACCAGGTCTTCTCAGGCAAGCTGAATGTAGATCAGCATGGATCAAGTCCTTGCGGCCTACCTCTGGTTTCCAATCACATATGCTACACACACCTGGTATAATCCAGTTTTCTCCATGTGCAGCTCATATTCTCTGACTGCAAGGGTTTTGCAAGACTGTGAATACTCACAGTCCCTGCAATATGGTACAGAGGGCGCATAGTTAAAACATCCAAATCTATGTGAAAGGGTGGGGGGAAATGTTTTGTTACGAACTCCCTGTCTACAATTAGTTAGTCTCTTGTCTAGAAATTAAAGACCTCTTGACTCTAGTCAATAACTTACCTTACTTCACATTTTTGGTACAAAGTCCAACAAGAACGTATCATAGCAGGCCTCCTTGGGAAAAACTTAAGAGTACTTTGGGAGAAAGACTAAAAGGATCCCAGAAACAATTAGGCTTGAAGACATAGAAACACTCCTAGATAATAGTGAAGTGCTAAAAGGCATACACTCAGGTGCAAAAAAAAAACACTGATTCCGGCAGGGTGTCGTGGGGCCTGGAAGTCAGGACTTGGATCAGGAAGAGACAGTCAGGGTGAGCAGCAGGTTCTTGCCTCTGAACTCTAAAAAGATGTGTCTGTCTTAGAGACTAGACTAGGGTCCTTTTCTATGTGGCCTCATTTCCCCTGGATGAGTCACCTGGTTGTTTACTCAGCTGTTGATCTGAAAGCTGTATTTCTTTTTTTAGTCACAGCTGGGCTGGTGACAATGACAATTAGAAGGCTGAAGTGCAAAGCAAATACCCTCTTTCCAGCGAATACCCACCAGGAAGCAGGGGAGTTCCTCTTGATCTTTGCTTGCTCACTGGCCGTTCTTTACTTGCGGATGTGCATTGTGTCATAATTGCTCATGGAAATAGCCTTTCTGGGTACAGATTTCTGTGTAGCTTTATATTGCTGATGTTGTAATGGCACGGTTTTTCTTTTCATATAAAAAAACTGAGCTAGAAGCAGATAAAAAGAGAAGCATTTGATTGCCCTCAATCAGACGCTGGCTCTCGGTTGTCATTAAATCAGAGGCTTCTTTGAAATCTGTTATTGACAGTAACCCATTCGTAGCCTCCTGATGTGATTCTTGAGCTCATGTGTGATTTCATGTTTTATTTGTTCTTCATGCACTGCTCCCATGATGTGCTCACTGTTATGCACCATTTTGGGGGAGTGTCAGCTTGGAGTGCGCTTCGAGAGGTAGCAGAAAACAGAATTCAGTCTGTGGGTTAGCCATGTGGAAATGACAGTGTAAAAATCATATTGAATTTATAAACCCAATTCTTCATTCCTTGCTGGAGATAGTAGCTGCAATTTGAAATGGCATCATTTTAACATTTTTTTAGTCTCCTTACATAGGAGGCATGTAATGCTCAGAGTCAGCTAAATTATTAAACCTTTTCTAATTTCCACCAAAATTCTCTTCGGACTGAAAAAATGTGACAACCTCAGGCTGAAAGGGAACTGAAATCTACTTGTAAAACTAGCTTGGAGGTGTGGGTGTTCCACTTCTTTGACAGTGGCTGGTGATCCTATGTGAATGTATCTTACATATATTTGTGCCTACAAACATATATGCATTTTCACATTGATCTAGTTCTATACACCTTGTCCTCTGTGCCAGTTAAATCCCTCTGAAGGAGCAATAGTCATGTCATGCATTATTGTAAGTAAACAAATGTGTATGTTAAGATCATTTCTTACCCATGTGTCACCTCTAACCTTTGTGTAAATGTCTCTTAAATTAGCATAAATATTAAGAAGATGCTATTTCTGCTATATATAGGGCTGCCTTCAGCTAATCAGTTTTTCATGCATTTAAATAGGAATATTAGAATGATGGTAATTACTTTAGCTTTCCATGAACGATCCATCAAGACATTGCCTTCCACTGGATGATATTGCTCATGGTAAGTAGGATAGAGTTATTCCTGGGCTAGAATATCTTCACTGTTTTGTTGGTGACTTTTAAAAAAATGCATTCTTAAGCCTATTATCTTTTCGAAGAGTACAGGCACGAGTTGCTTGAGCAAGATTAGAGTAAGATGAAGCACACAGAGGCTAAGTGAAATCATAACAAATTTTAAAGTAAGACCAGCTTATTAAATGTATGCAAGACAAAAGATTCAGGCTGATGACAAAACCTCGTACATACACACGCACGCACACACACACACACTGGATCAATGTGGGAAAATTCACAAGTAATTTTTGAAAAAGTGCCTTTTATCAAAATGAGACCTCTTTCTTCCTTTGCACAAATGTCTTTCTGTGGTTTCACAAACTACTTTCACATGCCAACTCAAACTTTATAAGGTTGAATGTAAAACTGTTTACACTTTTGTGCAATATACACTGATATTACTCGGAGTTAGATGTCACTAATGAACAAATATTTTAAACTGCCTGTTAGCCAACAGTTCTGTTTCAGCCGTGCTTTTCTCTTTGTCTCCACAGCAGTGTTTGTTTGCATGGAGATATCGAAATAATTGCATGTTTTGCTTCATTGTTTCCTAAAAATTAGTAGAAAACTGGAGAAAATTATTGGTCTGGTGCTGCAAAAAGCAGTCTTTTAAACCTGCAATCCAGATAAGGGCAGAAATCTCAACACAGGCTGCAAGTAGCAAATCTTTAGCTCAAAAAGAAAATTGCTGAACTTAAGTAAGACAAACATGTATTCAACAAGATGGAAGGCAAAAAAACTTGAAGCATGATATTTTAATAGTTTTAAAAATCTTCCACAAAATTATATGCTTGTACATGTTTATATAAAAATGTATAAATATATATATGCATTTTATAAACATATAGAATGGAACACGCCAGATTGATACCAGTGGGTACCTCAGGGGCTGGGAGTGAGATGCATGAAAAGAAGGTGAAGAGAGACTTTTACTTTTTATTTTAGTATCATCTGTATCTTTGCAATATATATATATATATTATTTGGATAATTTAAAAGACAATAACAAGTAAATGTCTAGAAGAACATATATATAAAAAGCTTGAAATATGCTGGTAAAACTTCCTTCTAAAAGGTGATGTTTACTTAGAGATTTTAGCATGCTTTTCATAGCTCAGAAAGTAGAAGTTCCATCTAACACTCCAGTCTATCTTTGGGATGTTAGTCCCCATTACATTTTCTCAGGAAAGCTTCCTGCATGAAACCACAGGACTGCCTCCATGTTGTGAAATGTCATGTGATTTCCATGTGATCTTTCAGGTGATGATACCACCTCTCAAGAAGGTTTATAAGAAATTTGCCCAAGTTTATGTGGCTGTAGGTGGCAGAACTGGCCGTAAACACATGAGCACATCTTTGGGTACAGGTCCAGTGTGCTGGTATGGACTGAAAGCAATGCCTGCCTCCCCGACCAATTCATGTGAAGTCCCAACCCCCATGTAACTAAGTTGGAGACAGGGTCTTGAAGGAGGTGATTACTGTTACATGAGGTCATAAGGGTGGAGCCCTGATCTGACTGAGCTGGTGTCCTTATAAAAAGAGGAAGAAACACCAGAGATGGTGTTTCTCTCTACAACGTGAGGAGACAGTGAGCATCTGCAAGCTAGGAAGAGAGGTCTCACTAGGAACTTAATCAGCTGACACCTTGATGTTGGACTTCCCAGCCTGCAGAACTGTGAGAAAATAAATTTCTGTTGTTTAAGCCACCCAGGATGTGGTATTTTGGAATAGCAGCTGAGAAGATTAATATAGTCCTAGAAAGGTGCTTATCTTTCTAAAGGTCAGTTATTCCAGCATCCTTTTGTCCCACAAAATCTTTCACCCTACTGAGGAACAAACTTCATTTTCTGTCTTTTCATGATTATCAGTCACCAATATTTACTCTCTTGCATAGAGTGGTCTGAGGCATGTTAGTGTAGCAGATGGATGGAAAGGAAGAAAGTCCCAGGCCTGTTATCCAGTCTAAGAAAAAGAGCTCCCCACACCGTTAACAGATGCCTAATGATTCTTAAAGGTAACTGTTGAGATTTCTGTTTATAGCATCCCAGAAAAAACATGATCTTTGGATTCAGATAGACATGGATTCAAGTTCCAGTTCTGCTACTTAAAACTGTAGAACTGGTTTCTTAGCCTGAACATCAGTTCTGTAGGAATTAGACTTGTGCTTGAGTTTTGGCTTGCCTATAACAGAATTGTGAGAATTAAATGTAACGATGGACATGAAGTAATTCCCTCAGCATCTGGCACATGCTAGGCACCTGATAAAATGTTGTCACTGTTCCTTCCCTTTCTTGCTTTCTTCACTTTTGCCTGATTTCTTTCATATTTTGCTTCTCTTCCTGCTCTTTTACAAGAAATTGTTTTTGTTTTGCAAGCATGTTGTGCAGAGCTTAGATTCTGTAGACAAACTCTGTTATACTTTATATCTCTATAGTGGTTTGGATTTTAGCAAAGTGTTTCCACTCACACTAATCTCATTTGTGCTTCTAAAAACGTGTTATTAACTATCAATGTTCATTATTAAGTTTCCCCTTGATCAGCAGGTTGCTCCCATGCCACTGGAATCTGGAATATGAACTCTTAGAGAACACAAATTTAGTGTCAACATAAAGCTCAAGAGATTGTGTTTTATGTGTTCACATGTTTCACGTCATCAGCATATTATAACAACACTTTGAAAAAAGTTTAAGTAGATATTGGCTTTTGTTGCCAATATCAAGATTTATTGGTTGGAGAGTTATTGATCATGGGTAAATCTTGGCCATTATTATGCCCTGAGGACAAATAAATCTTTATCAGCTAAACATGAATCAATATAATTATGCTTTACTTATGCACATCTTTTTCCTAACCATATTGGGTTTTCAACCAAATCATGAAATATGAAAGAAACTACTTAGGGAGGCAGTTGTAAGGAATTAAGCCAAGAACATTCGTGTTTTGCAGCAGTGCCAATAGTAGAAAAAGCCAAGCCTTACCAGCTCTTGCTGACGGAATTGAGGAAATCTCTGCAAAATATAGAGGTTAACTTTTGAAGATACTCAGGCATACAAAAATATCATAGGATAAAATAAAAGGCTTTAGAATGGGAAGAAATTGTAACAATGATATCATATGCTAGAAGAGGTAGCTGAAAAGGCCTAGATAAAGAAAGTAGGAAAGTTCTGTAAAAGCCCAGGGAATCTGAATTAATTTTAAACCTACCTCAATGATTCTAATAATGTGCAGTTTTCAGGGAATGACTTACTCCTTTATTAGATGCAAAAAATACCTTCCAATCTTTCCTTCTATTAGCATAGACTAATTTTATGTCTTTTTGTTTAATGAAACCATATCACCTCTAGTGAAACCGAAGCCTTCAGCTCTTCATTAGATTATCTTTGGTTTGTCTCTATGACCTACTGTAGATCTACTCTAAATGCCAGATATTTTCCTGTCATTTTTCAGCTGTTTTTTTGGTCTGGTGTTTAAGCTTTCAAATCCTTTTGTATTTTGATTCAGTCATGGTTGTTTCTTATCCTGCCCATCTCTGTTTCATTTGTACATCCGATCAGCTTCTTTCTCCATCTCTATCCCAGGTACTCATAGAAATTGGTCCAGACAGAGTCTTACATTCCCCCCGCCAAATCCATACAGTCTCAACATAGTTGTTAACACCTGATGGGGCTTCTTTCCAGCCTGTGTCTACATCTTACACCCATGCTGTCATGTTAGGCTTTATAAAATGCAATGCTGAAGTTTTAAGAAATGCATTGTGTAGGATTCAAGGTGATTTCTAGTTAGTAACCAAGCTATCTGTCAAAGCACAAGCACAACATTAATTATGTGGGAATATGATTAATATCCAGCATCCAATCATAAACTCTGAGATGCAGGAAATCTTTTTCTTTTCTTTTCTACTGAGCCCACAGTCAAATTCCAACAGACTCTGTGTTTAGTGCCTTTTGATTTCCACCTGGCCCCACAGATAACTTGAAATGTCACCTAGGCTTGCTGTCACAGTATTGCCTTTGGAGAATTCCATCCTTTACCTTTTTTTTTGCCCATGATCTAGTTAGATTATCGAACCAAATTGAAGTTGATCATGGTTGGCATCATCATTTCAAGGGTGTAGTGCCCCAGTTCTAGGAATTAAGAAAAGAAAGCAACGAGCCAGGAGTGGAAAAGAATTATATGCCTCCATAAAAAAAATTTAACAAAAATATTCCTTCTGTGATGTTTAAAAATCAAAGCAAAGCACCTCAAATGTGGATGGTAATCATCACGGGAACACAGCTCATAGTAGTGGATTACTTGGGAATGCCCAAAGCGTGCAGATGACCCAGTAATGCAGTAGTGAGGAACGGACTCTACTTTGCTGGTCCCCAAACACCACATGTGGTATTTGCCACATGGCTTCATATACTGGTTGCATTGAGTCAAAGAGCAGCCGGCCATGGGGAGTTCTGTAAAGCATCTAAGGCACTCTAAGAGGGTGGTTTCAGTACTGGGAGTGAGTGGCACCGTCAGAACAAAATACACAGCCAGGTTTTACAGCCACATGTATCAGTCCATCCTTCACACTCCCTTACCTTGTGATTACAATCTACAAAGCACTTTCACACTCAAGATAATTTACTCCTCTCAACCTGTTTGTGATGTAAGGCATCATCCCACATTTAGAGAACACTGAGGCTCAGCACAGGCTGGATACTTGCCCCAGGACTCCCGCTTCTCGTGGTGCGGGGACCCATCCAAGCCACTGACTTAACTTTCCAGTTCTCTCCCCCTTCAAACATAGTTGCCTGCTTTGATGTGTGAGGCTTTTCTCTATTTATTCTCCAAACAGTTCTCTATACATCAAAAGCCATTAAGAGATTTTGCATCCCACTGTCTACCTTTATGATGCTGGTGCCTGGAAACAGATATTTTCTTAAACACATGCTCTGTCTTTCCCCCTAATTTCAGGCTTTTCTAGGAAAGAACTTTTAGTGCGAACATCCCACATACAGGGGGTATTTTACATGTGTTTCTTCATGACGTCAATAAGAAGCCCTGTGGGAGCTATTATTTATCAATATTTTTTAAACTCTCTCTTTAGTCATTTAGTGTGTGTTTATACATTTGCTAATTTTAATGAAGCTATGATGGGCCGGTGCTGTTTGGAAATGATGTGCATCTTGTGGTGTGGGAAAAAGAGATGTAGACCTACATCTACTGTCAATTTGTGTGACTTTTGTGAGCCCTTCAGGGTATGATAGAGGAGGACAACCAGAGGGAGAGCAAGGGACTCCTTGGAGTCCAAGGAGCACAGCAAGTGGACAGAGAGAGGACTGGTGTATGTGTCAGAAGACCTGAGTTCTAGATGCGGCATTGCTAGTACTGTACTACAGGACTTTGATGAAGTTATTTTTCAGTCTCTAAATTTCCTTCTTTCATCTGTAAAAGAAGGATTAATGTTACTGACCTTGTCAAGTGTTATGGAAATTTAAAATAAAATTGCCATGATATACAAATTTTATGAAAACCATAATAATGTATTTCCTTTGCAAATGCTGAATCAGTCTCTTAAAATATACCCCATGTAAACATACCTTAAGCATGGACTCATATCATTCCTGTTGATTACTATTATAAATCTCAAACAAGGAAAACAGAGAGATACCGTACTACATTCACAGTTGTAAGTAGACATAATGCTGAGGACTGAGTTTTCTTTGTTCAGTTCCACCTGCCTCCTTTCCTCACTAACTTGATTGTAAGTCTACGTGTTATAGGTAAGCACAACTCATGGAAGAATTTTATTTTCGGTATAAAGTCACCAGATGGCCACTGGGCAATCCCCAGAAGTTCATTCAACCATCCAGGGCTTCCTTTGCCTTTGTTCATGTTCAAGCAGTTGAATTCATATTTTCTCCTCAAAATTCAGAGATGTTTGAATAAAGGTGATCACTTAAATAGATTTTGGGGCAGAAAGTTAGAATGTGTCTCTCTTTTAAAGGCAAGCAAGTACTGTCAAACCACTTTCACAGATGACAGGAGTCATTGCTATGAAAAAATTGCACACATCACAGGAAGGCATTACTCGAACAGGGGACAGAAGCAACCCGATAATGATAGACTGTGATAAGATCATGTCACCACTGCTTTATAAACAAAAGCTCTTCAACAAAACCAATGTCAGCAAAAGGTTCACTTATTCTTGCTTTACTGAGCATGAAATGGGATTGAAAGATGGTATTAAATGGATTATTAAACTGAAGAAATGATGTCTGTGACCTTTCACACCAAAGTCCGCACTTGAGACATGCATTTCTCGGTGAAAAATTCTCCAAAGACTCAGGTCCTTTATATGGAACCTCAGCCTTTTAAATGTTAGACTGAAAGTTTTATGTACCTTTTTCATGCTAGAACTGTGATCCCTTATGAGATTGCTCTTCAGTTATTTTATTCTTACGTCAACATGTAAGAAAGGAATGTTTGTGAGAATTTATAAATTTCAAACACAGGATACTCTTGATTTTTCCTATACCAAGGAAGGAAAACAAATTTATTTTAAAATACATAAAACATTCTTTAAGTATCTAACATTTTCTCCTCTATTTTTAAAATGCCTCCAGGTCTCAGATTAAACATTAGCAAAGTGTTTAAAATCTTGCCTGGTTTAAGGTTTTGAAAACAAGTTATACAATGAAGTCTTAACAAAAATCCAAAGAAGGAAGGGAAGCAAATCATCATTATTTTGCATTCTTGTACAAATGAAAATTGACATTCTGATATAATTAAGATTCAAGACGCAGAATGATATTAGCTGCAAATACGTACTTTACTATTTCTGAAAGTAGTACTTATTTTAATGCAGATACTCAACTAAACAAGTAACACCAGTCCCAAGTATGGTTTTCCCAATCTTCAAAAAGACTCCAGGCTTTGTTTTTGGAAACAACACAGATGATCATACTCTATACATTCTAAACAGATCCTCCCTCTGAGAACTAAAAATAATGAACTTTAAAAAAAATTTAATGCTTATATGAGATAATGGGGATGTGAAAAATCAGAGACCAGAAACTACTTGCAGTGCTTGAAAGGAGAGAAGATGATGCTAACTAGAAGGCATTATCACCAGTTCATTTTACATTTGTACATTATTGGTAACTACGACTGGCCCATTCAATATACACAGAGCAGAATGACAATTTGTCTGAGAGAAGACTGGGAATGGTAAGTGGTGACATCCTCTTTTAAAGAGAGATTGATGAGCCACATTTCTAGAAAAACCAATTTCCTTTAATTTATGAAGAATCCTGTCCTGGTGTCCAATTAGGACATCAACTATAGGATCTTTCAGATTCATCACTTGGAGTGAAATTTTGGTTGCCTAAAGTTTCTGAATTTTCATGATCTTCATCTTAGACTACAATAGCAGAAGTAACTTGATAAAAGACTTCTCAGAGAGAATTTAGTCTTTAAAGGAAGAATAACTTTTCCCCTTTAAATAACTTTTATGCTTCATGTAGAAAATGAATTTTATATCATCAGAAAAAGGAATTACGTACCATAATGCTTGGCTTCCAAGAAATATTGAGCTGTGAGGCTGAGCAAAGTCACCAGGGGACTGGATGAAGATAAAGTAGAAAAGAGGTATAAAAGCATACACTTGAAGTCAGCCAGTAAACACTGGCTGTGTTTTCCTCCTTCCACATGCAGGTGTGGAATTGGAGACATGAACTTAAAAGGACACAGCTTTTGTCCTAGTTGTGTACCAAAATGAGAGAGGGCAAGGATGTTAAAGATACGTTAAGGGAGTTATTCTTGCATTGGCCACAACATTTTAGTTGAATAAGGAAATAAGGACATGGAAACATGTGAGATCATGGGGAAAGGGTGAGGGCTGGTGAAAAAGGAGTATTAATGAATTAAAGGAGCTGATGGAGCTGAAAGACTGGAATGGGGATCCTACAGGAATGAGCATGCAATATATGAGGTGGTGAATACTGGAGGTAAAGATTACCTAGCAGCTGTTGGTGACGACAACATCTAGGTATGATGGCCATGGGGGTGAGTGACCAAGGTAGTTGGGGACAAGATAGTTGGAAGAAAGGAAGTTAAGAAACTGAGAGGCCAAGGTATTGGAAATATTTCCTACATGGATAAAAAATTTATCATGACTTATATCAAGAGTAATTTTCAGGAAAGTGAGTCAGGAGCTAAAATCTTCAAAAACTTAGAGGTACTGCCATGGGAATTGGTAGATACGTGCAACAAGATGGAATAGTCCAAAGGCATAAGATTCAAAGGTATGTATTTTTAAGGGAAAAATGTTGGCAAAATGATCCAGAAGGAGCAAGGAAGACTTGTGCCTCACCTCTGGATCCAGTGAGAAGTGGGTTTGAGGAAAGTAGTGACCAGCTGAGAGAGCTGCAAGGAACAGCCTCCTTGGGCGGGGGGTAGTGGGGAACACCAAGTTTCAGATGGGGCAGAAAGTGCAGAGAAGATTCAGAGAAGAGGTTGAGTGTATGGGTGTTTTACCAATGAGTGATTGTAATTTCTTGAAGGCTCAGAGGAAGGCTTCCCATGGCCTGAGGGATTACTACACAGAAGGTGGAGACCTGGGCGGGCTTCATATGGTCTTGAACTGTGGTGACTTTAGTCCTGAAGCCTCCAAGCAGAAAGTAGTGAGAACACCATTGTGGGGTAGGTCAAGGGGTGGTCTTGCAAGGAGTATATACAATTTGAGGGATCCCTTTTGAGCCCTGATATTGAAGGCAATGTCATTCTAGCAGTATCTGGATTTGTACTACACATGGCTGGATTGTTACTTAATTGTGTGTGCTTTGACTTTGCAGAAAGATTGCAAGGTGTCCTATCATTCCGTTTTTTTCACTGCATCTTATTTCTCTACTTGACCATCATACTAGCAATGGGTTGAATTGTGGCCCCCTTCCTCCAAAATTAATGCTGAAATCCTAACCCCCAATATCTCAGAATATGGCCTTTTGGGGGTATAGGGTCTTAACAAAGTAATCAAGCTAAAGTGAGGTCATTCTGGTGGGCCCTAATCCAATATGACTGGAGTCCTTATATAAAGGGAAGATTGGGACACAGAGACATGCCTATAGGGTCAATACCATATGAATAGGAAGACAACCATCTCCCACCCAAGGAGGGAGGCCTGGGACAGATCCTTCCCTCACAGCCCTCAGAAGGAATCAAGCCTGCCAACACCTATTAAAGAAAAAATATATACTCAGTGGCACTTGATAAAGATGGTAATACAGACTTTATTCAAGACAATCGCAATATAGAGACCACTGCAGTGGGACTGTACAGTGAGGAGTTGGGGCTCAACTCTAAACACAGCGTGGGCAAGTGGGAATTTATAGCCACGGAGCAGGGTGGGGTCAGTGAGTAAAAAATTACTAAGAGGGAACATTATGGATAAGAGGGCTTCTGGCTAAACTTACCTAACATGACTCTTGTTGAAGGCAGGCCAGAGAGCTCAGACATCACCTGAGGGATAGCAGACGGTGAAGAACCGGATCCAGTCTCTAGAGTTGAAGGTCCTGGTTAAGGTGACTTAGCAGGATTATTGCTAAAACTAGATTTTAACATGGAATTGCAAATGGGTCTAGGAGAAGGTTTAGGAGCCTGCCTCAAGTTTGGTCAGGCAGAGTCTTTGTCACACCTTCATCTCAGACTTCTAGCCAAAAGAACTGTGAGACAATAAATCGTTGTTTGAGCCACCCAGTTTGTCAGAGCAACCTGAGCAAACAAATATAATGTGATTATTTGGTGAGCTTCTGGAGGGCAGAAATTGAATTTCATCCGCAGCTAAAAGCCGAGCAGCCTTACCAGCACATGGTTAACTCAGATTCAACTGCCACTTAGAGCATGTGTGGGTATGTTTTCTCTTTATTTGAGTGGTATTTTTTAACTATTGAGCAAACAGGCAGGTATCCAGTGGAAACATCTGAGGTTTAATTCACAGGGTTAGATTGCACTGGTATCTTGAAAATTCTTTCCAGGAGTCAGATTATGTCTGCGCTGCATGCCATAAGCAATCTAGATCGAGCACCATAGACTAAAGTTCAATTGACTGGCCTCAGCTTTCTGCCAACATCAAAGCATCCTTCCTAATATTTGTCTTTCACTTGTTCTACCCTGTAGGAGATTGAACCCAATTTACAGTGAGAAAAATCTTTCCCCTGGATCCAATTCACAGGATATGTATTGGCCTATATCTGACTTCACCTATGTCTTCATACCATATAAATAGAGGTATTTAAAAAAAAATCTGCTTGTATTCAGAGGACGTGGGAAACTGGGTCAAGTACACCTTTGATATATTACAATTATATTCTGATAATTTATTGAATGTAGTGAGAATAATTTGGGAAACTTTGCCAACCTGCTTGAATAGAATTGATGATGGAGGAAAAACTATATTATGAATAGCCTTGGAAATGGGATATGTTTGAATGGGATTAAAGATATTTATCAGCAGTAAGGGTGACAGTTCATAGTGTGATTTGTTTGGCTGTTCAGCTATCTGAATATGATGAGATCCCTCTAACTCAACTTCCATGGCTAATCTCAGAATTCATAGTTTAAATACCCATAAACAGTAAGATCATCATTAAAAAATCTTCAGCAAAGAAACAAGAAACAAGAACATCAGCAGAATGCGAAGTTCTAAATTAAATTTGAGAAATTATGGTACAGGATTTGGAACTGTTTGAAGTTGCATTCAGATTCTTTCTTCCTGTTCTTATATAACTATGTAGTTTGATAGATATATTAACTATATATAGTTCTCTCTCCCTAAACACACACACACACACACACACACACACACACACACACACACACACTTTTATATATGCATATATATACTTTGGTTTGAGGAGTAGGAACCTGGAGAATTTAGCAACTTTTTAAAGGTTTTATATATCACTGGTATCTTCTCATATGTAATATATGTATATTACATATATTAAACCTATAAAAGTGAACACAGTGCAGGAAGCAAGTGAACTAGGTGTTCCCTTTACTTACTGCTGTATAACATATCATCCCGAAACTAAGTGGCTAAAAAGTACCCTCTTAGGTTCCTAGCGTTGACTGGGTGCAGCTAAGCATTCTCCCTTGGGGCCTCTGGTGGAGTTGCAGGCAGACAGTGGCCGGAACTGGAGTCACCTCAAAGGACTTCTCCCTCACATGCCTGGCAGTTCATACCAGTTGTCTGCTGAGCTCTCAGCTGGAGCTTTCTGCCCCAACAGCCACAGGTGGCCCTGCTCCCTCACTGCACAGCAGCTGGGTTCCCAGAGCAAGTGTCCCAAGAGAAACCAGGTTGAACCAATTGATTTCTTTTATGATGTTGATTCAGAAGTTACATCAGTTTCTATTGCCTGCCCAGACTCAAAGGGATGATAAACCCCACGTCTCAGATATCAAATTGTAAGAAGAGTATGTAGGATGGAAGACCTTGATGTGGCCATCTCGGGAGATGTGATCTGCTACAATCCTCTCTCCCACCACAATAATTCATATCCCTGCCACATGCAAACATCCTCATTCCCTCCCCTCAGGAATCCAACACTCAGCCCACTGTGGCACCAGGTCGAGGAGTAAGCATCTTAGTCATATCTGCCTGCAGATGAGCTCCATGGGTACAGCCCCTGAGTACCATTCTTCCCTGCCTGACAGCCTGTGAACTGAGAAGCTGTCCTCCCTCCCTCCTCCCCATGCACCCAACATACAAGGGTGAGATAGGCTGATATCATGTCGCTGACTCTCAGCAAAAAAGTAGAACATGGGAGGCACCACTCAGCAGTCACCGTGACACAGCCATTCAGAAATCCACATAAGCATGTCTTGCAGTTTTGGATGAGGGCTCAGTCGTCCTGCCTTGTTGTTCTTAGCTGTGGTTCTTGGTTCCCCAGTCTGCGCTCTTCGTTCTACCCTCTAAGTTATACTTTTTTTTTTTCCCAAAAGAAAACTGAGTTTGCAGCTGAGCAGCCTTCTTATCCTGCTTCCTGTCAATAAAAGATTGGGTACCCAAAACCTCCTTTACTTTTTATACAGTTCCTGTCTATTTTAGTGCAAGCTGGTGGGGCTTCTACTAGAACATTTGATGGGGGAGGGAGGGAATTTTGCGTATTCGTTTGTGATCCACTTCATTAGAAAAGGCCATATCTACAAATCTCTTGGAGATAAGCCCTCATCCATCTTGGCAGGACTCTTCTGGGACAATGCTCTTAACATGCTCAGGGGCCTTTTATCTGTCTGCCCTCAATCTTTTTAAGGTCTTAACAAAGCATTTTATAGTCATACCATTGGCTTCATCCTTACAACACTTTTCCCTGACACTATTGATCTCTTTGAAGTCATGTCTTAATTTTGGAATCATTTGTCATCTAGATAGGTGAATGAGAAAGAACATGATTTCAAGCCCAGAAAACCCTGCCTCTTTCGTTTAACAGTTCCTCCTTTGCTTCTTTCTTTCCTTTCACATTTCATCATAGGCTATGAGAAGAAGCCAGGGGCCAATTTCAATGTTTTGCCTGGGAATCTTTTTACTCGGACGTCTGACAGTTGATGCTGGCTGTCTTGCTTGAACCTCAGCTGGGGCAGTTGGCTGGAAGCCTACGTGGGGCTTCTCCATGTAGCCTGGGCTTCCTCACTGTATGGCAGCTGCGTTCCGAGACCAATATCCCGGGAGCAACCAGGTGGGAGCTGCATCCCTTTCATGACCTAGCCTCAGAAGCCACATAGCATCTCTTTCTCTGTAGTTCCAGGCCCACCCAGACCCTGCCTCTCAGTGAGAGGAGTAACAATGTCACCTTGTAAGGAAAGCATGTAGGATGGGAAACCTTGTTGCAGCTATTCTGGAAAATCCAGTCTGCCACACTGGTGGTTATCCACCAAAACCAGCTGCAATAATTCCTGAGTTCAGACTACTGTATCACTCTAAGAAGTTAGTGTTTATCTGTAATCATTTAGCAATTTATCAATAGCACTGAAAAAAAATTAGTATTTTTCCAGATTTTTAGTTTATGGTACTAAACTCTAGATTAAAATAGCTTTGGTCCAAATGTCAGAAGCAGCAGAAAGGAATGGATGACACTGAAAGAATTTCTTTTTCTTTTTTTGTTTGTTTGCTTTAAAGTCTGAAAGGCATATTGTGGTGGATAAATCCAAGGAAATCTTATCCTGCAGATGATTTGGGAAGGCAGGCAATAGGAAAGATTTTTAACACAATTATAATCTCTTTTCCTTACCCAAATCACCCATAATGAATGTAGCCCATATCAAAGAAAACACCCTAGACTTTTGCATTTAAATCCTCTTGCAAGTCCTTGAAATCAAAATGTTGATCATAGTATCATAGTCGATATGTGAGATTTAAGTGTTTACAATTTTCAAGTATTAAAATTTGTTTGAACCCTAGTCTAGGACAACCAATTATAAGAGGGAAAATTCTCCTTGTTGGCACCTGCTCTGTGAGTTATCAGACATTCAGGCACATCTAGAAGCCTGCTGGGCTCCATGGGCTCCAGGCTGTGGTGCTTGAGCTCTTGGGCTCCATCCTTACCAAACTCCTGGGAGCATTATTGAAATTATTTCTCCCACTTCCAAGCCAGCAAAGCTCAGTGTTCAGAAAACTTTTCATTTCTTCAAAGCCTCCCTGGGGGCACATGTGCTGATGAAAATCCTTTGGAAACTTACATTTATAGCCTGAACCTGAGAAAATAGTCTAGGTTGGGCAGACAAGGGAATATTCGGAGTACTCTGCACTAATTCTCCCATAGATGAGACTACAACCATCATTCTTTTTTAAATTGAGCTGGTTCTTTCATATCCAGGATTCATTCCATTTTTATCAATACTTTTTAATGGAGACTACTCCCTTGATATAAGTTCCAGTACTAAAACTTTCTTTATTAAATCCCACCAACACTTCTTAAATCTTGGTTCTGCCCTAGACATTTAACTCTCCATCCCCACCTCCCACCCCCATCCAAGCTGCAAGATAGTCCTTCCCTCAGAGAATTTATAATCTAGGGAGAGACAAAAGTTTAAAAGGGAAGAGGAAGAAGTGAAACATTTACATAACTATTAATTAAGAGAGCATTGGGCGTGAAGTCAAAAGATCCCCATTTTAGCCAAAGCTTGCCATTAAGCAGTATGTAAGTTTTGGCAAGGCCCTAAATCCCCTTTAGTGGCTTCATAATTAATAAATACTAATTTCCTTCCTCACAATGATAACAGCTTCTTCCTTATAGATGCTTGTTGTCATTAATACATGAGCTGCTTTATATAAAATGCTTAACACAGCTCCTGGTACATCGTAAGCACTCAAGAAATGTTCATTTCATCATGACGGAGTAGCAGTGGGGGTAGAGTACATGGGAATGCTCTGTGAACAAGAAAGTCTTATATCAATGTAAGGTATTCCCACTCATAAAACTATGGAACATCGTATTGAAACCTATAATTGTGCCCTCACCCACCAGCTCCCCAGACACTGTGTCTTGCTGCTTCTGGGGACTCTGGAATTTCCTGCCCCACCCCATCCTGCTTCCTTCACAATTCAGAGCCCAGTTCAAAGACCATCTCAGCCCAACCTCACGAGGTTGACTATGCAACCCCAGCCCATATTCCCTTCACATTTCATTCACTCCACGATTCTAGAAGTACTTTCGTTTTCTCCTGTTTGTGTCGCAGTGCCTAGAATAGTCCCTGGTGCATGGTGGATGCTGATTTGCATCCAGGGTGAGTGAAGCAAGAGTGTTAAGGAGAATGAAAAGAAAGAGATGTGCAGAGAGCAGTATGGACAGAACCCTGACCTTGGACCAGATTTCCGTTGTAGGTCTAGCTTTTCTAGACTTGCTCTTTACCTTTAATTTGCTATGCTGAACTGTGGTTTTCTCATCTGCAAAAGAGCTAATGATAGCTAAAAATAACTGTGGTATGGTAGAAATACTTTACAACTCTAGAAGGAAAATATTGTGAACCCCACTTCACAGGTGAGGAAATCACATTCGGAGAGCTTCTCTGTGCTTCAGAATCACACAGCTCCTGTGTGCTATAGCCAGGTCCGCCCAACTGAAGAGTCCAAGTTCACAGCTGCTATACTACACAGAGGCTTATTAGAACAGATAAAATCTTGGTCTTTGTGGCTCTGAATTCCAGACTATCATGGCACAATTTCTTTTCTCTCCCTTCTAGTTTCTGCTTGTCACAGGGAAGACATTCTAAATCTACCCCCATTCTATTATTTAGTGTAATTCAAGCCTAGAATATTATTCACCCAGTGAAGTCCAGGGCATTATTCCCCTCTTAATTTTCTCCCCAGAAAGCAGTTCCTAGGGATGACAGGGGTGCTTAGCAGTGATTTACTATAGTTTAAACAGCTTTCAAGTGGATGAAGAGTCAAACCATGGGAGTCAGGTAAGACCCATGCACAAAACACAACTATGCTTTTTGTTTTGTTTTTCTCTTGGACTCTTGTCCCAAAGCAAGCTACCAGGCATTTGAGCAGTTTTTGTGAACAATTTTAAACAAATTCTAGATAAGCCTGTTATGAAGTAAACTAGACCAAGGTTTCTCAACGTTGACACTCTTGAGATTGGGGCTGGGTAATCCTTTTTTTGTGGTAGGTTACCATGTGCATTTTAAGATGTTAGGCACCATCCCTGGTCTCCACCAACTGGATAAAAGTAGCACCACCACTTTCCATCGTTATAACCCAGACTGTCTCCAGACATTGACAAGAGTCCCCTGGGGTTAAGTCCTCCCATCTCCCACCCCTCAGCTTCTCCATCCTGGTTTGAGAGACTTTGAACCTGACAATGATCTAGGTGGGCTGACCTTTATTTGGTATGTTACAGTCCAGTTTTGAATCATAGACATTTTTACCTAATGAAATTAGAAAGTATGACATCAATTGGGGAAGACTGTTCTCTCTGGGGGTGCACTCGTCCCTTCAAGGTCGCCCCCCAGTAGTGGGCCACCATCCCGGGCTTTGTCAGGACTGTGACTCGTGGTCACTGAAAAGGTGGAGAAACAAAAGCGATGCTATGGTTTTGTTACTCCAAAGCGCCCCTGGAATTCAAAGCTACGTGTTTATCAAGACGTATTTGCCTGTCACTATGACTACCTTGTGTTGCCTTGGCCTGCAGGGAAGAGACAAGGAATGACTGGGTTTTTTTTTTTTCCTGTTCATGTATTGTACCTGAGTTCTGTCTTAGTCGGCTTCCTAAATAGAATAATCAATGCCATTATCTCTTCCTCCCTCATCTAAATCACATCAGGGCTCTACAGTAGATCGATAATTACAACAAAGAAGGCCGAAGCTTTCATTCCAGGGGGACTCATTACTCTGCAGCCCGGGATCTGGGTATGGATTCCACGTAAGGTTATCTACTCTTCCATAGGAGTTAACAACAGCTGTCGGTTATCAATACCATGCCCCTGCCCCGCCATAACCATCTGCGAGTGCACAGGGAACACGTCCCAAACTGAATAAGTCTGCTTCCTTCTTTTCGCATGTTTGACTTCCTCTTTCCCTTCATATCATTTAAAATTGTCTTCTCTAGCAATGTAGAGTGCTTGGGACTTCATTAAGATTCTTAGCCAGTACAGGTTGCCTATAAGCAGACGCACATCTGCTGCTGTATTACAAAGACTAATTAAAATAAATTCAGATCTTAAATTAGTCCTTTCAGTAACATTTATTGCCTAAGCCACTGGGCGGTAAAATATATAATTCAGTTAAGCTGAAAAGAAAAGTGATTTTTAGATTATATTTCCTGACCAGCCCCGAAAAGGAGGGTAAAAGAAAGGAATTATTAGGCACCCACTTACTCATTTTTTTCAACAGCAGTTGTTTGCCCAGTGGTCCTTAGCCTTGGAACCATCGTATTTTATTGCCATTAGTGACTAGCCTGTCTGCGGTGTGAGCTGAAACAATACCATGGACAATTCACGGGACAAACCTCTCTTAGTGGAAAGACTGGATACTACTGTCTCCAGGTCCCAACCCCATCCTAAGATTCTGCAATGGCCATTGTTTTTACCTGAGACCCAGCAGAGGGACCTTTCTTAGGAAAACTCTGTAAGTCAGGGAGGACCAAAATTATGCTTACTTGTCTCTGATTCTTCAAATCCCTTCTATGGATATTTTTACCTCCTGTCAGTGTGTTATTTTAGTAATTTAGCTCTACAACTGGAATTCAATACAGCTCCACCTATTCTGTGTGTCCCTTTGTGTTAAAGTGAGTTTCCCATAGACTTCAAAGGACTGAACTTTGGTTTTTCAAAGAAGAGATTAATTTTTATTTCAAAATAGCCTTTATTGTAAGTCTGCTGAATGCATAGTGCTCAAATTCTGACCAGTCGTGTATTTATTGTTCTTCTGCGCCTATTTTTTTTTTTAAAGTATAGCAAAGGATGAAGTGCCATGACATTTTTACACCTGTATACAATTGTCCAGATAGTTCCTTTTTAATACTGACAAGTCAGATGTCTTTAACGTGCTCTGAAGTACCCTGGTGACTGCCACCAGTGAGCAGGCTCATTCCTCCAGTTGGAAGTTGTGTCGCTGGTTGTCACTGGGCGGATGGCCTCTCAGGACCTCTCCTCTCCTGGCACTGCAGGAACACAGAGCAGTGAGGCTTGAAGCAGGTGAAACTTCGAAACCACAGAGGCCAGAGCAGTTTGTACAGCTCCGGCCACCAGAACACTTGAACACGGAACTAGAAAACTCCAAATCTCTGAAACTTCAGATTGTTTGAAATCCTTGAATAGACACCCCTATTTCCAGGCCATCTGGTTGATGCCTGGGCTAGTGACAAACTTGGTAAACTGAAATTTAGAAAGTTAAAAAAAAAAAAGCATTTCAAGTTGTGGGATTTCCTCTTAAAACTTTACCTGTAACAAATTATGTTCAAAAGAAAGACACATACAAATTATGTTCAAAAGAAAGTATTGAGCCCATGTGTATTTGATTTTATATGTGATAATACTTTTTTTTGAAGATAACAGATGCTGTTTTTATTTATTCTGTGTAGCATTTCATCTTAATTATTCAATAGCAATTTTTGTTTAGTGTTTTTCTCATGGTTTTTTCCTGTTTTGTTGGTATTTATACTATACCTATTTAAAGCTTGAGTAACAACTTTGTGCTATAGTGTTTTCCTTTGGGATTCAACCATAGCCTCATTTCCAGCCCTTTAGATATAAAGAAAGTAATGGTAACAAACTTCCCAACTGTTTCCTGAGACACCTGATTCAGCCGCTCCCCACTAACTGCCCAGCTTTGGTGTTCAAGACATGAGGTACCCTCACCTTTATTTCTTTGCAGATATAAAATACTTGCATTTGACATTATTCTACATATTTCTCCTGGGCTTTTTCTAATTAATCACATGGCACCTGTCCTGGTGGTTAAAGATGCTACCTGCCTACCAGTGCTGAGAAAGAAGATTCACTATGGAAGGCTTGCTTTTCTGGGTACTCACTGGATTCCTGTGCTAGCATTTTATTTCAAGAATGATATATCTATTTCTAATTTCTCCTGTAGTTTCCTACTTCTTAAGTTGCTATTGGAGGAAAAGTGTGTGTGTGTGTGTGTGTGTGTGTGTGTTCATATAGAAACCCCATGCGTACATGTTAAATAGACTGCATTTTGGAGTATTTTGGAGTAAGAATGTTTGGTTTCCTGTTGTACTCTTCTCTCTTGTTTTAGCATAACAACCAGTAGGGGAAGTTTTGGGGACCCCATCATGGCCTTTTTTTGGAAGTCCTTAATTAAAGTAATTTTACAGAATTAAAAGCTGTCAACATTATTTGCATATAAAATGTCCAAGAAACTGAAAGACTGAGAAAAGAAATGTGATTTCATAAAAACATGAACTGATCAAAAGTGATACCCTCCCACACACACATTTTTTTTCCATGAGTTTGAAGGTTTCTGGGGTGGAACCTGCCTCCCTCCCTCCCTTCCTCCTTTCCTTCCTTCCTTCCTTTCTTTCAAAATCCCAGTGTGAACTACTGACTGGGCTCTGCCTGTGCACATTTGTACCAGGCCAGTCCTAATGAGAGGCCATTTAATAAACTGGGGCGATGCTGCCTGCAGCTCTGTGACCTTTGCTCCCTGATTGCCTCCCATTAATCCTCTTGCCCTCTGGTGTTGGAAACCTCTAAACTTTGGGAATTCTCTGGTTCTGGTTCAATCTGTGGACCTTCTGATTTGCTCAGGCCCTCTAGGAGGTTTCCTTGTGCTAATAACCATCTGTCACTGCCCGTGTTTTACTGCTGCAGCACGTTCTGCTGGCGACCAAGGCAGGTCCCTGAGCAAACTGCTTGTATCTTTAAACCAGAGAGTGGTCATTTAGTAACCTACCCCCAACATCTTTGCCATATAAAACTGCAACCTTACATTAGGTGTAGCACTTTAACCTTTGCCATACTGAAGAGGTAATGATATCAGAACTTGGCATTCATCCCTCAATGGCCCATAAACACGCGGCAACGATACCAGGTTATAGATCACAGGCTTACAACATATACTCCTAGTCTCTTAGGCCTATTACTTTAAAAACAAGGCAACTGGTAAGTTACACTGGATCATGGATGACCCACTTCTGCCCCTCCCCTTTTCACATTCCTCCAATAGTGTTTGGCATTCAAAGGAAGGATGGCTGGCCACTCACTCTTTGGCACTACTCAGAATGGCCCAGGCTTTCCACAATAGCCTGCACACTGGTTACCTTTTTCCTGAGTTCTCGGGAGACACAGGGTACCAGAGTCAACGGCTTCACCACATCAGAGTTCCCCTTTGCAAGGTTTATGAGAGGCAAAAGCAAAAAACCAAACATACAAAAGAAAACCCTATTGTATGCAATATTTTTAGGAAAATTTGAATTCAAGCCTTTTAAATTGGAGAGGTTAGGGCAAAGGATTCAGGAGCACATTAACTACTGAAAGGTCACAAATTCAATACTACTGTAAGTCATAATGGCCTCAGGGCAGATGTCTCATGGAATTCTAAAAACAAGCAAAAAATCCTCCTGTCATAAATATCACTGCATCTTATTCATCTCCCTTCCTTCCTCCTCAACTTCTTTCCTTCTTTCTTCCCCACTCCCCTTTCCTCCTCCTTTGTATCCCTCTTATCCTTAAAAATCTCTCCCTTTGGACCTTATGCAATTCCTTTCCACTTCTCAAAGATATATTTCTGGAGATAATCCTCTATACTTGCTCTTTCCATTTCCTCAATTTCAATTCACTCTTGAATCCACGGGTATCGGTTTCTATCTCCAGGAGCCTGCTAAAGTTTCATTCACTAAAATTACAAATGATGTTGCTCTCATCAGGGAAATCCAGTCGAAAGTTCGGATTGCTCCCCTTCTTGGTCTTCTGTGCATTGTTTGCACCATGGGATTATTTCCTCCATGGCAGGCCTCTCTGTTTTTTCCAAAGTCTGATGTTTCAGATTCTCCTTACAGCTCTCTAACCACTCTTCCTCTGCGCTGCCCATCCCATCAGTGGGAAAAGAGGGGCACTGTGCTAGTTCTGTGGAAACAGAAGGGAGTACGGCTGCACACTCTCCAAGATATGCATGCATGCAAAGGTACACAGTGAGGTGGGCAAGCTCCAAAGAACATGTCATAGCCAATGTGGTTTGGAGGATGAATGAATGAAAAGCATGGGTTGAGGCAGTTCCGGAAGCATCATGACTGTACGGAATATATATGGCATTGGGAGTTTTCTGATTGCATCTGGATCCCAGCACCGGTGGTCATAGGACTTTGGGCAAGTTTCTTGAGGGCCATGAGCAGTTCATGGAGATAGTAATCCTTACCTCATAGGATTGTCAAGATAATCAAAACACTTTAAGTCTTTATTTTTCTTCTGTAGTAAGTACGAACATAATATGTGCTTTGTGAATATTTTTTCATTTTCCTTGTTTCATAGAGGAGGGGTTTCCTGAGAAGGCCTACAAAAAGGCAAAAGCCATTGCAGGAGAGAAGAACAGTATGAGGAGAGGAGTAGAGAAGGGAGTACCTACAGTGAGCTTGGGTCAGTGCCTGACACCCAACAAGAGACAAATGTGTGTGGGCAGTAGAGGGGAAAGAAATTTGAACAGGCAGAGTGTGAGTGTGGCCATAAAATTATTTTAGGGCAAAGGTAAATGGTCCAGCTTATTTATGCCATATGGATGAATGGTCCAACTTTGCTAATTTCATTACAAATTTTGTTCGAATATAATATCTTATTTCACTTGCAGTTGTGAATTTGTGCTTTGAACTGCACCATCTTCTGCAGTGCATAAGGGTAAAAGGTGTATTAGTTGGCATTCTCCAGAGGAACAGAACCAGTAGGTTAGATATACCCAGATGGTGATTGGTAGATGAGATAGAAATACAGATAGAGATATAAGAGGAGATTTACTATAACAATTGGCTCACATAGTAACGGAGACTAAGAATCCCCCTGATCTACCATCTGTAAACTGGAGGACCAGGCAAGCCAGTGGTAGAATCCAGTCCAAGTCGGAAGGCCTGAGAACCAGCAAGCTTCTGGTGTAAGTCCCAGAAGCTGAAGGCTCAAGAACCAGAAGCTCTCACGTCCCAGAGCAGGAAAATATAGCTGCTCAGACTTAAGAGAGAAGGAGAGAATTCACCCTTCCTCTGCCTTTTTGTTCCACTCAGGCCCCCAGAGGATTAGATGACACCCACCCACATCGGTGAGGGTGGATCTTCTTATACGCAGCCTACTGAATCAAATGCTAACCTCTTACAAAAAACACCCTCACAGATCCACCCAGACATGATGCTTCACAGGCTATCTGGGCATCCTTAGCCCAGTCAAGTTGACACATGAAATAAACCATCACACCTGGCTAAGATATTACCTGGGTGCAACGAAGAATATTTCAAAGAGCATGCTGGAAATCAGTGGTATAAAAAAACTGTCCAGGTGTTGTTAAATTTCCTCTATATCAAGTCCACCTCATTCAATAGGTGAGTTATGTATACTTACAAATAATTATAGACAGGTAGTGTTATCACATCATACATTAAATATAAGTTCTTCATTCCTACTCTAGATGAATGATGCCAGTGGGTCACCCTGCCCTCCAATTTGGAAAACACTGCAAAGGCAGCCCCGCCTCCCCTTCACTGAGGCTGCCGGTGCCACAGGAGGCAGGTGATCGGGGAGCAGTGGAAATAGAAATCGGAGCTGACAGCCTCCAGGCAGTGTCTGGGGTGGCTGTCTTTCTGTGGTAGCAAATAAGGGAGGAAAATACAGAGGGACAGGAACTGAAGCTCTTGAGATTCATCCCACGTGGGAGGAGGAGAGGAGGAAGTAAGAGCATTCTGAGAACAACCCGTTAGGAAAGAAGAAGCAGAGAAGAGAATGACAAGGGAGAAGGGAAGCAAGCTGTGTTTCAGGCCAAGCAGGAGCAGTTGGGCACTGTTGAGGATGGAGTGTCTGGGTTCCCAAGGAGACTCATGACAGGGAATTTCACTTATAAGTCAGGCAATAATGGTATGGATTGGAGAGGAATAAAGGATAAGAAAACTAACACAATCGACAGACTGTGGAACAGGTGTATGAGTTCCCAGTATAGTCCCACAGTCTAAAAAGAACTGCTCAAACATCCGTCCTCTCAGTAAAGCCACACTGGGTGAGAATTCAAGAAAATCCTAGTCCTGGATTGGCTGGTGATGGGCAGAGGAATTAGCCAGACCTTCTCTGGCTTGGTTTCTGGGATGCAGAGATGCTGGGCAGGAACACTTTGCAACACCGCAAGGTGACCGTTTGAAGGCACTTGGCTTTCTAAAAAACACCTGTGTATAATAATATTCTCTGTTTCAGAAAGAATTTTAATTGGGAACCTTAATGTGTCATCATCTCTGAACACGTACTGAATGCAAAGAAAATCACCCCACATTAGGAATTTCTGATCTCCCTCTGTTTTTGTTGTTATTCAAATATCCCAATTCAGCTTTTATGTTTGCTGGTCCTTCTAACTTGAGTGGGAGATGCCATAACAGGACGCCCCTTCCCTTAGTGGCAGATATGTGAGTTGAGTCTCAGGAAAATTGAGAAAAGAAAGCTCTACTCGCTGGACACAGAAAGTATGGTATATTAGGGCACTGGATTCTCTGTCAGTAACTTCGGACCCTAGGGCTGTCACATACAGCTATGGATCAAGGAAAAGTCGCATAATGGTGTAAGTTTGGGGTCCCAACTAATAATTGTGATCTATGTTGTTTTTTGATGGTTCAGGATATTTCCTTGAAATACCTGTTTTCGTAATTTTCTGGTTATGCTCTTTGGGATGACAGAGTAGGCATAGCTCTTTAGATAGGAAATTTAGGAATGTCAAACTAAAGAAAGCTTGGAGGACACACTGTGTAGTGAGCCAGGGTTTATGTAAGTATGGATCTAACATAACAATGAAAAAATGAGTAAATTTCCCCTTTAAAATCAAGTTAAGAAATTGCCACGTGCTCTTAAATATGTTGCATGTATGCATGATTTGACTGCAATGTCCGCTGCCATGTCCTCAATGTTTACATGATACCATCTCCGTTTTGTGTAATATTGTAAAGTTTGTAAATTGCTTTCATCCAGACTTTCTCATCTTATTCTCAGAATGGCATTCTCCAATTGGAAATATTGGTTTTATTAGCCCTACTTCACAGATGATATTCAGAGTCTGACTTGGTCAAGGTCTTGCAACTAACAGTGACAGGTGGGAATTTTGAACCCAGGTCTCTCTGACCCCAGGGCCCATGATCTTTGTACTACATCATACGTCCTTTGAAATTAAAGGGACCTGTCTTGCAGGAACTGTTATTCTTCTAACTGGGGCTTAGGAGGAGTCCCAGATGAATAAGTAGGCAGTCTTAGGGAGGGATGTCTGGAAGCACCTGCTTGAAGCCTCAGAGGGTTGGCAGTGTGCTGTAGGTCTGGCAGCGGGAACTCAGCCATGGGGATTGGGCTGTAGAAGGACCTAGATGCTAAGACCAGGATTGCTATGCTGTATGGCTTCCATTTGCTCCTCCAGATTTGCTTTCTACCCTTCTTCACTGTGCTCTATTCTCTTGGTGGTCAATCTGCATGGACAGGATCAAAGGAAACCTTTGCTCACCGGCTTGCTGTTGCCTTTTGCCACTAGGAGGCACCATCAGGAGATCAGAGTGGAAAGAAGGTGAAGTGGGGGTTCTTATTCCCCAGCTCCTCCCTGTGGGGCCACCCTGAACTGGCTGCTGCTCTCAATCTCCCATAAACTGGCCTTCCCCACTGGCTCCTGTTGCCATGCTTTCCGTTAGCCCCTTCTCACCCAGACCCACATCCTTCCCTACCTCTTATGTTTTCTCTAGGGCTTCCCTATACCTTTGTTAAGGGTCCCTCACATTACCAGGTTGAGTGCACTTTCTGTTTCCTGGTGGGCCCCTGACTGGTCAGACCTGACCCCACAGGCTGGGACTAGGTATCGGGTAAGAACTAATGTCAGGATTGACGCACAGAAGCAGGACAGGAACCATGCTACTGCCCTTGAAATTAGAATGATGCCCTAGAACCAGGAAGATGGAGCTAAGTGTACCCTAGTAGAAACAGAGACAATAATGGAGTAAGCTGGGAAGAAATCTGACCCTGGGCTGATGGACCTGCATAGGCTCTCTGGTCTTCCAGGGAACAAGACTACTTCACAAGCACTGTGGGCTGGAGGTACAAGAAAGGTAGCAGATGTGCAAGAGGTGGCAAAGCCTATGGAGAGCTGCAGCACGGACCAGGTGGAACTGTGGCTGGATATTTGATTCCTCATCTCTCGTGGCAGAGGCTGGCTGTTCATTGAACCCATTTTTTCTTCCTCCTAGGCACATAGACTATGAGCCCATGTGCCTGAGCTCTGGCCAATGGAAGGTGGGCAGAGGGATGTCCTAGCTCCTAAAACCTCCCTCATCTTCTCAACCTTTTGCTAGCTGTAATTAAGAGTGGTGTATATCACAATGATATCCATCATTCATTCATTCATTTCTTCATCCATTCCCTGAGACAAGACCTGGGGGGAGAGCTTCTCAAGAGCTCGTTCACATCACCCGGTATTACACTGGTTTCTGACTAAGGAGGTGGTGGACCATTGCAATACCTTGTTAAGACATTACAGAATTAGGAAAACCTTTTTATCGTACTTCAATTATGCCTCCTGCAATGGCTGTGGTTTAAAGCACCCTCATTAGGCCCCATTTTCTATCCTTTTTCCTTCAGAAATGATGATCATTTTTATGGAGTGCCCACTCTGCAGCAGGTGCTTCTGAAACCTTATGCTGTGATAAGTATGAAAATGTAGGCTTATACTAAGTTAAGGCTGTAACTACTTTAAGCCTCACTCAGCAGATAGGCAGCCTGAATCTTCTTATTAATATACAGGGAAAAGTTGCTGATAATAGACACATGATCAGACCTAAAGGCATCTTGGCAGTGCATGCTGAGGAATGGTGGAAATAGGAGAAACTCTTCCAAGGAATTCCCTGAATATTTTTGCTTCCATATACATATATGGTTCTTTCAGTGTTTTTATCCTAAGAAGATTCTAAAAAGCAGACACAGGCATGCTCTGGGGATGCACATCCAGGAGACATTTCGTAGAATCTGTTCCTCTCCTCTGACATCCTTTCATCTATAGTTTATCTCTCAGCATGAATCAGTTGCCCAACAACTCTTGTGATTAGCTTAAGTCTCTTTAAATGGTTTTTGATGCCCTAAGGTAATTTATAAAGAATAAGGGGGGAAAAAAGATCATACTTCATGGGTATCAATATTCATAGATGGTAATTACAAAATGTAATTTTTTGAATTAAATCATTTTTTGGATGGGGGTTGCCCAGAGAAGAACATTTTGTAGGTAGCTTTCTTGAGGCCATAAAGGGTTTAAATACTTTAGCTCCTGTGGGAGAAAACCATCCTGAGTGTTGGAATCCTAACCTGGGTGAATGCTGTAAAATGCTGCTTTCCAGGGGGGAGCTGATTCTTGCGAGCCCCCTTTCCCGGGGGAGCCAGACTGGGGTGAGGTGGTGAGGGTGTGGCCAGGCAGGGGCAAAGCCGCAGTGTCCTGATTTCCTCGTACTAGGAATTTCATCACGGATACTTGCGCCCATCAAATGCATTGCTGGTTAGAAGTGTCACATGTTCCTTCACAGATGTTATTTCAGATTAAGCCACAGGCAGCACGGAGTGGACGTGGCACGCATTTTCCTCTCCACTTGGTAGCATCTCATCTCCCAGCCGTCATTTGCAGAGCAACATTACTTGCATGACAATTGAGCTGATCTGATATTTTAGGTTATGATGTTGAGATATATTATACGGCAGCCTACTGACTTAAAAAAAAACAGCCAGAGGAATAGAATTACTAGGGCCAAGTTGGGCTTGAAAGGACCTAAGGGAATGTCATCTGTTAGGAAAATCTTAAAAGCTTCTAATGACATATTATTCCCAAATGACTCTTAGCTCCTGTGACTATTGAATTTATTTTTGCTAAACAAGCTTTGCATTTAGTGATATCTCTTTCTTATGTTATAAGACGCACAAGAATTTATTTACTTCTTGCCGAATGAAATACTTGGTCAGTAGTTCATCGTGCAGACATCATCTATGCTTCCATCACTATATTTAGTATTTCATATTTAATGTATTTATGAATTCTCCTCTTAAGATTCTTACCTGTTTAAGATAAGACATTTGACAGGCTATATCTTAGAGGCCAAGTGTCATCTTTCTTTTCTAAGTCTATTTTATATTCTAAAGCCAAAGATGTCGTCCCTGAACATTTTCCTGGCACGGAATGCTCTGAACAAATGAAAGAAGGTAAACCTTTAGAAAGTAATAGCAGGGACTGTCATTAAATCACAGTGTTTTTTAGGGTAATACATCCTATAAACAATCACACCTTCCCCCTACTTGGTAAGTTCTATGCCCACAGGGGCCTGGTCTGCTTATGCATGGTTGTATCTCCAGGTATGCAACAAGTATTTGAGAAATATTTGTTGGATAGATGAATGGAATGGATGGATAGATGGATGGATGGATATAAGTGTATAGCATAGCTTGTGGCTGGGGGCTGTGGTCTCCTGTAAACCTAGGCTTAAATCGGGCTGTTTTGAACTTCTGAGCTTCACAAACATTTACTGGAAGTCTGTGTCCTGCTGTCCCCTGAAGAGGCTAATCAGATCTCAGGAGGATGACACTACTTTCCGTTAAAGAAAGCCAGTTTATTTTTGGCTTAGAAAATGAATTAAAATTTGAAGTTGCTTTCCCCAAATGGTCACAGTCTTTCAAACTGAAGGGTCATCCTGGAAACTGGAGAATAAATTAAAATATTAAAAGTCCCCGAATCTGACTCTCTAATTAAAAAGAGGCCTTTTCTCTGGTGGGTGAGCTCACAAGGATAGAAATGGACACAAAGGCAGAAGGGGTATCCACTGTGAAATGTTTTGGGGTGTGTTTCTGAGAGGACAAATCACTTCCACGGGCCTTGTAAAGAACTTGGTTAGCTCAACCCCAGAGAAAGCTAAAAAATAGGGCTGTAAGGCAGAAATAATGTATTATTCTGCTGAGTTTATTAATATTTGGGCAGAAAGGATGGAGTCTTTTTAGAGTTAGGCATCATTTTAACATGCATATTGTAGGTGGTGCCTTTTTTTTTAACAGCAATAAATGTAGCCATCCCCTAATGGGAGCGATTTCCTTCATATTTCTTGCAGCTTTTGTCCCATGAGGTGACAGATGAGTATGTGATAGAAATACTGATTCCGGTGCTGAGATGTCATCTGATCCACTGGGAGAGCTGGTGGATTCAAATCAGTGTCAGCTCATGCCTTCTGGGCAGCAGTCTTTCAGTACAGGATTTGCTCTGTGGATCAGAAAAACAGCTGGTAACTTGCAATATGTTATACAAAAGACCCTTTAAATGTTCTGTTGTTTCCAGCTATCTGATCTAGTGTGAGTCACTTCAAATAATTTTGTGTGTGTGTGTGTGTGTGTGTGTGTGTGTGTGTGGCTGTTTGACAGAGCAAAATCCTGTTAGGCAAGTGATAAAAATGCAATACCAATTTAAACTGGTGTCTGCAGAGTTCTGAGACTTATAAGCGGCTAAAAATAAGCCTCTGCCTTAATATGCATTTTTTTTAATATCAAAGTTTTATCCAAGGAAAGCACTTCCTGGAAATCCAATCCTGAAGGTACCTGTAAAACATAAGCATGTGCTAAAACAAATAGTCCTTTTGAGTTATTCAGAATTCTTGATAAACCAGAACTTTCACTCAGTTATTTAGCTAAGTTGCAGGATGGAGTTATCTATTTCCAGAGAACATTGTTGGTATATGACAGAGCTTTGGAGTCTCTTCTCTGTTTGGGGTCAAGTTCTTCTCCCCCACAAAAGATGTGTAATAATTCCTATGAATGTAAAAAGTATATTTCTGGTTTTGGGGACATACTCAGTGCCTTAACCCCAGAAACTAAGCTTCTTTCTCTCACTTTGTTTTGGGGTTTTATTTGTGAGGTTTCTTTCTGACACTTTTTTAAATAGTTCGTTTCCTGCTTCTTTAATCCAAGTTACTGGTCACAATCAGGGTCAGTAGTGCAGAAATATGATGTTTGTTTAGATAAAGAAGCAGAGAGGAAGCAAGCAAGATTTTTGGAAGGTCTGGACTGACTGAAAGAGAGGGGCTTTGAAATTGTCTGCATGCTTGATAGAGTTTAGTCTATTAACAGATATTTAATATCAAATCTATACCCCAAATCTGATGGAATTACCCAGATTTCCACACCAAACATCCCACACATTGATGCCAGAATGATCTTAGTTAAAAATTAAATGCCATTGGTCATTTAGTGCTGTGTTTTTTTTGGGGGGGGGCTTCATGAACTTTTTTAACTACCCTTTATTTAGGGCCTACTAAGGGCTAGACACTGAACTAAGTACTTTTACATATATTAAAATCATCAGTAGCCCTGTGAAGTGGGTGTGATCTCCTCCATTTAATGGATAAGGAACTGAAGCATACAGAGGTTTGTAACTTTCCCAAGGTTGCAGAACAAGTAAGTGGTGAAGATAGAATTCAATCTTGGGCGAAAACTGGCTCTGTTAACCATGATATTGCAATAAATAGACTAAATAACATAGACCAAAATGTGTATATTTGTGTGATACAGAGAGGGACCATTTTCTTCTGGTTCCCAAAAGGATCTATGGCCTAAAAAATGTCAGGAATCATTGATCCAGCTCTCAATACTTAAAGACCCAGAGCAATGATATCATTTTCTCAATGACACACTAATGTTCTCTTGACTTCCTCTGATGATAAGGTGCTAGATCATCATATGAGACTTAAACTAGTTGATTTCAGAAATGAAGAAGACATTGCTTCTGTAAAAGTTTACAGCCATTTTGCTAAAAGATTATGGGACTTTTGTATTAAAGCCATTGCTTCATGATGAAATGATGAGAATGCTTCATATCCAAACACCAGATGATAAATACAAAGAACACTTAAAATATTTAAAATTATCCGAGTGTCAAGGTAAAAAAACATAATGTCCAAGGAAAATAATGCCAAACTATGGCATTTGGTTAAGAAATAACTCACCTAATGTGGAAGTTAGAAGATTTTTCTTTTTGAAGATCAAAGCATAACCCCATCTTTATATAGGGATAATAGTCATCTGTGTAGTGTGACTTAAGATAATACAATACCATTTTGTTTCACTGTCTAAATTTCTGCTCTTCCACATAATTTATATTAGATTAAGGTGATGAGTTCCAGTAGCATTTGTTTCAAGGAAAATAACTCTGGAGTAGAAGTGCATAGAGCAGGTTCTCAAATTTTAAACCTAAGGTGAGCATGGACTTGGCATATCTTTTTTTATTGGTGTTAGGAAATAAAAAAGATAAATTTTGATGGGAAGAGGCTCATGAAAATGGTCAGCAAATGAAAGAATGCTTGAGGCAAGCAGGCTGAATAAAGGGAGCAATAAATAGCAATAGCATGGGGGATGCAGGAAGTGATGTCACCAAGAGGCAAATGACCTAGAAGGAGATGTTGGGCAGTGTTAACGACAGCAGTCAATAATCTTAGGGATTACCTCTTTTGCATAGAGCAATATCTATCTACAAGCTTTTCAGCTTTTATAAATTGTCTCGTGCCAAAACAAATGGCTGGGAAAAGGAAAACATGGAGGACTATATAACTAGCACAGTCCTTGACCAGCTTTCATCAGGTATAGCAGCTGATGTGTATGTGAGAGAAGTGGTGGACGACCGGGAAATAAAATAAGTTGTTCTAGTGGGATCTCCTGAAATAGAAGACTTGCAATTTCACACCAAGATCCACAGCCTGGCCTTGTTTTCTGGTTGCAGATCTGAAATAGCATAATCCATCTGTCAACCTGACATCTTCTTATGCTCCCTTTCAATCACTCCAGAAAAAAAAAGGGGGAGGGGGTTCGATCGATTCTCATTTGGTAGCTTTCTTATAGCCTATCATTTTGAAGGCATTAAAAGATAGCCGCAAATTTCATTTTCTCAGATCCTGTGTGTTTTTAAACTTGGAGTTTTATCTGCTTTGGTCCCGAGAACAAGTAATATAATTTATAGATAAGCGACTAGTAAATAAATTGTGGAGCAACTATTCTGTTCACCTTTACATAAATTCTAAAGAATGATAGTATAAATTTATTCATGCCAACAAATGTAAACTGAGCACATAATAGAACATTGAAAAGAAATATTCCTAAAAAGGAGATGTTATTCTGGGTTGAGCAAGGCCATGCAAGAAGAAGCAAGGCCAAGGGTTTGAGAATAGAGAAGATAACAGCACGCTGTGTGGGTGCAACTCTCAGGAGAACAGGCTGCCAATGCCAGAGAGATTCAACTGGAAACAAGTGGTGGGTGATTCAGGAACACCAGCTAAACGAAGAGTCAGGAGAATAACTGATATCAGGGTGTGTGGAGAGCAAGTGTGGGACAGGTAGCAGCAGCAGCCTTATAAGAAAGCAGAGTTCATGGCCTCAGACCCTACAGAAGAAGCTCTTTGCTTTCCATCTCTCTCTTTTTTTTTTTTTTGCCTATGGGGCTGGGATGGCCATGGGTGCTGCCTTATACATCAAAAAGCTCAATTATTGACTCAAGATTCTGTTTGGGGAGAGAGCCATTTATATAATGCCAAAGTACGTACCAGGATATGTGTAACAGAAAGTGGGCAGTGACATCGTGGACTGATAAACTTGTCGAAGTTCCTTTGTGTATGATCCCCTGGAGCCAAGCTTTCTTCTTGCTTCCAAGTGCCTTGGAGGGTAGCTTCGTCAGAGTGAACATAGATTGTGCAGGGATCCTTTAGACAGGTAAGTGGGTCAAGCCTATAGAGATAACCATATTTATTTCCTTACTTGGAAGCAAAGTAAGGTTTGGGATTCCTGGGTCAGATGGTATTTATATTTTTAATTTGTTGAGGAACCTCCATACTGCTTTTCACAATGGTTGAACTAGTTTACATTCCTACCAGCAGTGTAGGAAGGTTCTCCTTTCTCCGCATCCTTGCCAGTATTTGTTGTTCCTAGTCTTTTCTATGTTGGCCATCCTAACTGGTGTGAGGTGGTATCTTATTTCTTTTGTCTTTTTGATAATAGCCATCCTAACAGGAGTGAGGTGATATCTCATTGTGGTTTTGATTTGCATTTCCCTGATGATTAGTGATGTGGAAGACCTTTTCATGTATCTGTTGGCCATTTGTATGTCTTCTTTTGAGAAGTGTGTATTCCAGTCCTTTGCCCATTTTTAATCACATTATTTGTTTTATTGCTATTGAGTTATATGAGTTCCTTAAAAATTTGGGTATCAATCCATTATCAGGTATATGATTTTCAAATATTTTCTCCCATTCTGTAGGTTACCATATCACTCTGTTGGTTGTTTCATTTGTTGTGCAAAAGTTGTTTAGTTTGATGAAATCTCACTTGTCTATTTTTGCTTATATTGCTTGTGTTTTTGGTATATGTCCAAAAAATTGTGCCAAATACACCAATGTCAAGAAGCTTTTTTTGTTCTTTTAATTTTACAGTTTTGGATCTCACATTTAGGTCTTTAATCCATTTTGAATTAATTTTTGTGTGTTGTGTGAGAAAAGGGTCCAATTTCATCCTTCTGTAGGTGGATATTCAATTCCCCTGTGCCATTTACTGAGGAGACTATTCTTTCCCTATTGGATATTTTGGTCACCCTTATTGAAGACTAGTTGACCATAAATGCATGAATTTACTACTTGGCTTACTTCTATTGCATTGGTCTATATATCTGTTTTTATGTCAGTATCAGACTGTTTCTACTACTGTAGCTTTGTAATATATTTTGAAATTAGTAAGTGTGATGCCTCCCTCCAGTTTCATTCTTTTTGCTTAAGATTGCTTTAGTTGTTCAGGACCTTTTGTGATTCTAAGTGAATTTTAGGGTTATTTTTTCTATTTCTGTAAGAATGCCTTGGGATTTTGATAGAGATTGCACTGAATCTGTAGATCAATTTGGGCAGTATGAACATTTTAGCAATATTAATACTTACAATCTAGGAACATGGGATGTCTATCCATTTTTCTGTGTCTTCTTCAATTTCCTTCATCAGTGTTTTATGATTTTCAGTGCCAAAGTCTTTTACCTCTTTGGTTAAGTTTATTCATAAATATTTTATTATTTTTGATGCTATTGTAATTGGGATTGCTTTCTTAATTTCCCTTTCATATAGTTTGCTGTTACTATATAGAAACACTGCTGACTTTTATATATTGGTTTTGTATGTACAACTTTACTGAATTTAGTAGTTCTAACAGTTTTTTGTTGAGTCTTTAGGTTTTCTATTTATATGATCATATCATCTGCAAACAAAGATAGTTTTATTTCTACCTTTCCATCCAATTTGAACACCTTTTATTTATTTTTCTTGTCTAATTGCTCTGGCTAGAATTTCCAGTACCATGCTGGATAGAAATAGTGAGAGTAGGCATCCTTGCCTTGTACTAGATCTTTGAGGAAAAGTTTTCAGTTTTTCCCTGTTGATTATGATATTAGCTATGGGGTTTTCATATATAGCCTCTATTGTGTTGAGATTAATTTTTCCATACCTATTTTGTTGTTTTTATCATGAATGGATGTTAAATTTTGTCAAGTGCTTTCCCTGCATCAACTGAGATGATCATATGGTTTTTACCTTTTGTAATTCTGTTAATATGTTGTATCACCTTGATTGATTTCCACATGTTGAACTATCCTTGCATCCTAGAGATAAATCCCACTTGGTCATAGTGTATAATCCTTTTAATGTGCTATTGAAGTCATGAACTCAGTTTGCTAGTATTTTATTGAGGATTTTTGCATTTATGTTAACTAGGGATGTTGGCCTGTAGTTTTCTTTTCTTGTGGTATCTTTGGTAGCAGGGTAATGTTGGTCTCATAAAATGAATTTAGAAATGCTCCCTCTTCCTCTCTCTTGGAAGAGCCTGTGATGGATTAATAGTAATTCTCCTTTAAATGTTTGATAGATTTCACCCATGAAGCCATCATCTGGTCCTGGGATTTCCTTGCTGGGAGGTTTTTGATTACTGATTCAATCTCCTTATTTATTATTGGTCTGTTCAGTGTTTTTCTTCTTGACCTATTCTTGGTGTGTTTTATGTTTCTAGGAACTTGTCCATTTCTTCTAGGTTACCCCATTTGTTGGCATATATTTGTTCCTAATAGTCCCTTTCCTTTTCTTTCCAAAGCATCTACTGTAGCATTTCTTTCTATTTCTGATTTTACTTATTTGAGTCTTTTCTGTTTTTCTGCATTAGTTTGGCTGAGGGTCTTTCATTTTCTTTACCTTTTTTAAAAATACCAACTCTTAGTTTTGTTTATTTTTTTTTCATATTTTCTATTTTACTTATTTCTGCTCTAATCTAATTATTTCTTTCATTTTGCTGTTTAGAGGAAAGTTAAGATGATTTCCCATGTGTTCCAAATCATGTGATTATAGTTAGAAATATTCATGCCACATTTAAAGAGCAAAGTAATTTGTAGTGGAGGATGAACTCTCAATGGCTGTAAATCCCAATGTAATTTATCACCTTTATGAACAAACTTAATTTAGTACTCTCTGTATACAAACAGCTAGCTAGTACTAGGATTATAAGGCAGTTTCCTAAAAAGCTAGAGACTTAAAATGCTTATAATATAATCCAGAAAAAAGTCATGAAAAGAACTGAATTATTTAGCATTTTAAAGGCATATTTTTACATGACTCCCTCCTTCTGTTCTCCCTATCCTTCTAGCACACAGGACCATGTTATCACTGAATACATCCATGTTTTCCTGCTGTCTTTCCTCATGCTGACTTGGCCCCTTTGTCCAATGTTGGTGCCATTGAGAGGTTATTCGTGGAGATAGGAGGTTGAAGAGGAGGTGTTGAAAGAAAAACTAATGAGTTGAGTGATGGACATATTGAGTTTAAGGTGCTAATGGAAAGTGCAAGTACAAGTATTGAATGACAGTTGGATAATAATATGTAATGATTTGGTAGTCACATGTGGACTGAGAGGAAAAGTTTTAAGCCTAGGTTATTAGAAGAAAGATGGCTGAAAGTAATAACTCAGCAAGAGAGTAGATTTTGAGAGAAAGATGTTAAGATCTGTTTTAGATTTGTTGCTTTCAGATGATGATTGAGATATTAAAATTGATATTTATTATGTAATCTTCAAAATGAAGGAGAGATTGAGGAACTGCTCAAGATTGAAGGAGACTCAAGGTACATGGCAATCAAGTACAACACAGGTTCCTGGGGTGGTGCTTTTGCTATAAAGGGCCTGACTGGTACAGTTGGTGAAATTCGATCGGGGTCTTTGGAATAATGCTGAAAAGGAGTTCTTTGTACTATTCTGGTAATTTTTCTATAAATTTGAAATTGTTTTAAAATAAAAAGTTGAAATTAAACACATAATTTTATCAATTTTTGAGATCCAAACTTTATATTGTCTTTATATCTTAAGATATATGTGAGGAATATGTCTTTTTTTAATTGAAGTATCATTGATATACAATCTTACATTCATTTCAAATGTACAAAACGGTGGTTCAACAGTTAATCATATTATTAAATCCTCACCCCCTGTAGTGTGGTTACTATCTATCAATGTAGAAAGATGTTACAGAATCATTGACTATATTCTCCATGCTGTACTACCATACCTATGACTAACTTATACTGTGATTGAGAATTATTGTGGCCCTTTATCCCCCTCCCCTCCACCAGCCCCAACCTCTCCCCCTTGGTAACCATTAATCACTTGTCAGTGTCTATGAGTCTACTGCTGTTCTGTTCATTCTGTTTTGCTTTGTTTTTATATTCTACAAATAAGTGAAATCATATGGTATTTGTCTTTCTCTGCCTGGCTTATTTCACTGAGCATAATACCCTCTAGATCCATCCATGTTCTTGCAAATGGCAGGATTTCTTTTTATGGTTGAATAATAGTCCATTGTGTATATGTACCACATCTTCTCTATCCATTCATCTATTGATGGACCCTAGGTGGCTTCCATATCTTGGCTACTGCAATTAGTGTGGTGATGAACATAGGGCTGCATATATCTTTCTGAATCAGGGATTTTGTTTTCTTCAGGTAAATTCCTAGAAGTGGAATTACTGGATGGAATGATATTTCTAGTTTTAGTTTTTTTGAGGAACCTCCATACTGCTTTCCACAGTGGTTGTACCAATTTACATTCCCACCAGCAGTGTAGGAGGGTTCCCCTTTGTCCACATCCTCACCAGCATTTGTTGTTCCTTGTCTTTTGGATATTGGCCATCCTAACTGGTGTGAGGTAATATCTCATTGTGGTTTTAATTTGCATTTCCCTGATGATTGGTGATCTGGAACATCTTTTCATGTGCCTGTTGGCCATCCGTATTTCTTCTTTGGAGAAATGTCTGTTTAGGTCCTCCACCCATTTTTTAACCAGGTTATTTGTTTTTTTGGGGTGCTGAGGCATATGAATTCTTTCCAAATTTTGGATGTTAACCCCTTATTAGATGAGTTGTTTATGAATATATTCTCCCTTACTGTAGGATGCCTTTTTGTTCTGCTAATGATATCCTTTGCTGTACAGAAGCTTTTTGGTTTGATGTAGTCCCGCTTGTTCAGTTTTGATTTTGTTTCCCTTACCCAAAGAGATGTGTCCAGAAAAAAACATAGGCAAGAGATTTTTGCCTATGTTTTCTCCTAAGAGTTTTATTGTTTCATGATTTACATTCAGGTCTTTGATCCATTTCTAGTTTACTTTTATGTATGGAATTAGACAATAATCCAGTTTCATTCTCTCACATGTAGCTGTCCAGTTTTGCCAACACCAGTTGTTAAAGAGGCTGTCTTTTCCCCATTGCATACTCATGGTTCCATTATCATATATTAATTGACCATATATGCCAATATATGTATCTTAAGATACATGTAAGTGTTCACACTTTAACATAACAATTCCACCCTGAATTTCTCTCCTGAAGAAATAATACTATGCTGAAAGTAGTCCAGGAAGCATTATTCACAAATTCATAATTGCAAAATTAGAAACTATATAAACATCCTACCGCAAAGGAATGATTAAGTAAATGTTGGTCTGTATACTTGATGAACATACTCAGCGATTATTATAATTCAATATATGACTGAATAGTAACAGGCAAACATCTTTGGCTTAATACTAAATGAAAAGTAGAATACAATCCAAGATATTAACTATGATTTTTGCTTTAAATTATAGATATGAAATATACCAAAATAATATGGAGGTTTTGAAATGGTGGAATTTTTGGTGATTTTTTCCCTTTTTAATTGTTCAGTTTCTCCTAATGTGTTTATTGCTTTCTACACTTTAAAAGAATTTTAAATCAAAAGGCCAAGTAGTAGTTAAAAATGCACAAACTCAGGACTGACGATTTATATTGAAGGTTATTTGCCAGAGTTGTAACCATGGTGGCCAAAGTCTTTGAGAAATAGACTTTGGAGAGGGGAAGCCAAAGTGGGCCAAGTGGGAAGCATAGAGTGTTCCTGCATCCAGAGGAGGAAAGACATGTGCTGAGCCAAGTTGTTGGAAGATTGACTAGAGAACAAAGCACCGAAAAGTATGTGTATGCTAGTCATGCTGAGAGAGGATGGATCTAAGAGTACTGAAGAAGAGGCCAAGTTGAAGAGTACAAATAAAGGCCTTGGCAAGCATTTCCCTCCAAGGGGGCCTTCGTAAAGATAAACTGGCTTTTGCAATTCAACTTAAACACGTATGATATTTTAATTTCCATGGTTTACATTGCAATATTTTAACATGGGAAATAGAGTTTAGAAATTGCAACAAAAGAGATTTGAGCCATGATAAAATATTTGTAAGCCTCTCCCGATGACCTTGGAACTAAAAGAGACACTGCTCTCCTGTGTCAGAGAAGGTTCTGGACTGCCCTTCCAGTAGCATTTTATCATCAGAAAACGGTTCACTTCATAAGGTTTATAACCTTCCATAAAACTGCAGAACATTTTATTCTTTTTTCATTAAGCCACCTTTGAAATCATTTTGGTCCCTTTATAGTCTCTTATTTAATCTGTTTTTTCATAGACTAGAGGGAAAAAAAATTCTATCAGTGGTCAAAATAGTAATTAGATAGTATAAGTCACAGCCTAATAGCTTGAAGGCACATGTACTTAGTAGTTATCTCCTCCATCTGCCTTCATCAGTGAATTCTTTTAACTCTCAAACATATCTTTACCTTCTTCTTAAACAGTGAAAAAAAAAAACTACCAAATGTACATTTTCCCAGTTATAAGAGTTACTAATGTTTGTATTTTTTTTCTGTTAAAACATAATTCCCATGGTGTGAAAGATCTTTTACCAAACTCTAAGGAAAGTGTGAATTAATAAAACATCAAGAGATTTTATTTCCTATATTAAAAAATCTTAAATTTGCATAAAATCAACAACTGACTCTTTCAGATATAAATTAAATCACAAGGAGAGGACCATTAAGAAAAAGGAGGCCACTACAAAATAAATTTTAAAACCACAATCCGGTTTAAAAAGAGGAAAATATCAGTTCTACTTATTCCTGAAGGATTTTTTTTAAAACCTTTTAATTAATGACAGCCCTCAGGGCACTGAGCAATTGTTAATTAAAATAAGGAGGAAAGGGAGAGGAAAGAGGTGGTGAGAAGGCTGAGATGAACACGTTTTCCTTTGCTCTGCAGGGGAATAACATTACTAAGCCAACATTAATAAATATGAATATTTTTGAAAGAAACTATATAAAAATGTAAAAAAAAAAAAGAATCTTAACTCATCTTGTCACACACTAGCAGGTGCATAAATTAACTGGGGTTCCTTAAGAATCATAAACCCCAGGGTGTCAGCTTTGGTCTAATTGAGTGGTGGTAGTCTCCTTCGACCCCCCACCTGTGACAGGATGGAATGCTTCCTTCCCAGCACAAGCTGACTTCTGTCAGGGGATAGGGCCTGATCAAAGGTCTTCTAAGGGATTCCATTCACTTTCATTCTAGCAATGGGCAGGCATGCCTGTGGGCAACCGCCCTCATTATGAAGCATTTCTTAAATGCTTAGAGTTAAAAGTCAGTCACTGCCCATTCAATTCATTGCCCTATCCCTTTTCAATCATTAAAATATTCCTTAAAATTTACCCGGTCTTTTGATTCACTCCCTGGGCTTACCTAATTTGGACAGGTTATTAACGGTAACATTTTCCCAGTCCTTCCCTATCACTTTCCCCTGCTCCCTACAAGAAAAAGGCTTTTGTCTGTCTCATGTGCTCAGAAATCTACTTAACAAGCAGAGCTTTAGAAGCTAAGAACAAAAAAAAAAGTAGCAAAGTCTGTTTCTCACTTTGTTCGGAAGGTGATAGAAGCCAGAACCCACGGGCTGTGTGTTTGGTGAGAATAGAGTCATTCTTTGAAATTAGGACAATCTGGGATCATTTTTCCCAATTTTTCTATGATGCTAGTTTTCCATAATCTCATAGGTTTTTTATCAAAGTTGTTTTTGAAAAATAGCACTCTGGCCCCTTAGGGTTTGGGTGGTTGTTCCCCCACCACCACCCCTTTAGTCTATGTGCATGCATCCCTTTGATGTTCTGCATGCTAGGATGTCAGGGTCAATTCATGGGGGCCATTGTCGTTTATAAAGTTTCTCAGATGCCAGCTAAGATCAGTAGCTAGGAGACAACTTTGAATTTCATTTTGCTGTTTGTAGTCAGAATACATTCTTCACCACAGATAAGACCTTGCCTCCCTAGCAGTCGATGTCTAACAGAACTCTAGGTAATCAGAAAACTATATTCTGCAAAAAAATACCAAATCTCCACTTCCTTTAGCAATACCTGGTTAAGCACAGATGCCAGGGCAGAAAAAAGATTTTCTCCTGTCACTGCTACAGTAATTTCAGTCGAAAAACTGGTTTTCTTCAGATGCCCTAAAAAGCTTTGTCCACTGCTTATGCTAATGTAGTTGCTACAGGAGGCCATTTACAGAGGCACAAAGGGAAAATGTCTAAGCCATCTAGACTGTGTTGTTCTTTGTTCTCTTCCCTTGCGTGTGGCATCTGCTAATGATTCATTGGGGGTGGTAATTTAGATATTTAAAGGGAAAAAAAGAAAAGAAAAACTCTTAATTACATTTTTCAAAGTGGACCTACTACATAAGACTTGCCAGCAGTACTCATTAAAAATAAAATGCTTTCTTGGTTCTTTTCCTCCACTTCACCAATCTGAGGGCGAAGCCCAGGATTCTACATGTTTAGTAGTGATGGTGATGCATGCCCAAATGTGAGCACCACAGATTGGCCCAAAGTTTTTATAGGGTAACATGATTTTTAAATGTAATTTATATTGTCTGGTTTATAATACATGTCATGTTACATATTAATAATATGTTTTGTTGATATTATAGATATATAACATGTGTATTATTAAATATATGTAGTTATGATATATAATTACTAAAATATATGAAGTGCTATTGAAACTCCTGTCAGTAGTGTTGGATGTACAGACTCATAATATATCCCAGAGTCAAGGTCAAGGAGGGGGTGGATGTGGGAAGGAGAAAAAGAACAAGATTTGAGGTCTGGAAAAACATAGGTAAAACACAGGGACCTCCTCCAGCCAGGCCCAAAACATGACTAACCACACGCCAGGTTCCAAATATTGATTCACCTTTCCCTAATGGGATTTTTAAACTATGGACTCGTATTAGAGGTGCCCTGTTTACAGTAATCTCAAATCTGCTCTCTAACCATAGAAGTGTGAAACCAACATCACTAGGAAACGAGGACCTTGGACCATTCTAATTTCCACTAAAATTTACTGACGTTCTGAAATTTAGTTGTTTCTCACTTTCTTCTGACCTGAGAGATGTCATTCTCTGGGTCCACCCACGTTCACTTGGAAATTCATGCAATAGAACTCTTCAGTAAATGTTCGTGGGTATCTAATAGGGATCAGAGGTGGAATTATTTTTAATTCCAGTTATGTTTCAAGTAAGGGAGAGGTTTATATAAATTTTCCAGAAAACTTTAAAGAAGCTTCATCTCTCCAAGGTTCTTTCAGCCCACCTCAATGTCATTGCTTTTCTCAGTAGGTTGCCGTGGGGATATGCTTTTGATATCAGTAAGCAGGAACACAGACTTCCAAAAGCTCTGTGCAAGCTGATGCACCAGGTCTCTTTAGGCTTTTGCTAATGAGAGCTTGCTCGAGAAGGAAGTGTGTGAGCTATTTCCAAATTGCTTGCCTCCTAACACTTATGTAACCGTGACGGACTGATACAGCTTGGGAAGAACTATTCATCTTTTTTTAAAGTTCATTTCTAAATATAGGAGCACATACTTTTCCTAAAAGTGTATCCAGAGGCCTTTTCAATGTATTGACTGTTTAAACTAAGAGTAGTAATAGTTTTTAAATACACTTACCAGTAACATTCCCACCCTTCGTGTCTGTATGTCTTTGGGCAAATTAGACTTCATTGTTAAACCTGTGACGATCGTGTGGTATGGGGGAATTTGGATTTTGTTTCCTTATGTCACTCAGAAATTATGTATTTTAAATTTTTAAATAGTAGCATACATAGGACTGTTATGCTCTGCAAGGGCAAACCCTGATGACTTACAAGGCTGGCTCTTACCGCTCTCCCATGCCCTTCCTAGCAGAACTTCTGAGTTACTTCTGAGCACCGTTAGTCTGCCTCCTCACCTTTCCCTCCCTCCACAGTTCGCCACCATTCTTCTGGCTCCCATAGACCTCCTAAATACCAAAGCCAAGGAGTATCTGTCTCCACTTTTCTTTCTTGTCCTCGCTGCTTGAGTTCCACTCTGGACCACTCTCTCCTCTGGGTGTACCCACCTGGCAGCCATTCTCCTCAGCTCTATTTGTGGCCCCTCCTTTGCATCTTCACTCAGCTCTCTTCCCATGTTGACCTCTGTCTAGGAAGAATACACCGTGGTTTCTTTTATTCTGACACTCACAGTACTTCTGACATCAGATGTGTGGGTACGATCCCATACCGATGAATTCTGCAATACCAGCGAGCTGTCCTATAATTCAGTTCAATTCCGACACAAAACAGAGTTCACACAGACCCCACAGGTTAAGGGCTCAGTCCCACAAGGCTGCCCCCGCTTCAGATGCCAATTGCAGGTAGTGTCCTAAGGTTACCCACTTCTGTACAACCTGGCTACAAATCAGAGGTGTTTCTGAGCCTCTCCTCAGGCTTCATGATTTGCTAGAGCAACTCACAGAACCAAGGAAAATAGCTTGCTTGCTATTGCCAATTTATTACACGGGATATTTTAAAGGATACAACTGAATAGTCAGGTGAAGAGATACACAGGATGAGATCTGAAAGGGTCCTGAGCATAGGACCTTCTGTCCTGGTAGCGTGGGGTGGGCCACCCACCTGGCATGTGGATGCTCTCCAAACTCGTAGTTTGGGGACTTTTAGGGAGGGAGGCTTCATCGTGTAGGCATGATCAATCGCTCGCTCCATCTCTAGCCCCTCTCCGCTCCTTGGAAGACCGTGGGTGAGGCTGCAAGGTCCAAGCTTCTAATGTTGCTTGGGCTTTCTCGCTGCCAGCCCCAGTCCGGGAGCCTGCCAAGAGTCACTAATTAGAACAAAGGATGCTCCAGTCACCCAGGAAATTCCAAGGGATTTAGGAGCTTTGTGTCACAAGGAGAGTTAAAGACCAAATGTTCCCAGGAACCCAAGAGCAAAGACCAATAGACATAGTTCTTAGTATTTCATGCCCTTTAAATGCTGTTCCTTTAAGGCCACCATCCCCTCTTCTTCCTGCCTCAAATTCCACATCCCATATTTGCAGACATATAGTATTACTGTACTCTACTAACTTTACTGGGCCATTTTTTTTGTTCTCTTCACTGTGCACGATTATTTCCTTGTTATTAATTGGAGGTAATATGCAAATTACTTAAAAGCAGTAATTAAAAGAAAACCACTTTGCTATATTTTTTCAAAGTGGCCCTATAGGAGAATTGCCAGGGGGCACTCATTAAAATACCTTTTTTATTTTTCTCCCCTACTTTCCCAATCTATGCATAAAGCCCAGAAACCCTTATGTTAAACAAGGATCCCAGTGATTTTCCTGCACACTCAAGTATCAAAACTACTGTTAAGTGAAATACTTTTCTAAAGTGACTTTTTTAGGGAACCAGAAACAAGAATCCTCACCATCTCCTCACTTTCCCTCACCCTGCCGCTTCATATCCAATAAGTCTCTAAGTCGAGTTCATTCTGTATCCTCTCTTCCACGCCTTACACTCTATTCCATCCTCTCTTTCTCTCTTTTTGGGTCCATAGTTCATTGTATCTAGTAGTTGTACCTCCAACCTACCATCCACAGGGTCTGTGTGTCCTTAGTTAACACTAAAATTTGCTCATGTTTCACATATGTAAATTATTCACTGACTCCATATAATAATATTGATTGAAATCCAAAGTCTTTAATCTGGCTTACAAGGCAGCCTCCAAGTCCCCATTCATCCTCATGTATCCCCCTTGACACCCTCCACTCATAAGCACATGGAACACCTTTTCATTCTGTGAAGACACAGTCTCTCTCCCTGGGTACTCCTGCCCATGTTTCAATGCCCTCCTCCACTTGGGGAATCCTGTGCTGCTCTGGGCATCCACTGTCAGGTTTCCTTCTCTTTGATATGTGACTTCCCCAGGCTGACCCGGCTCCTCTGTGCACCCACAGACCCTGTGCAGACATCATTTGAGCTCTTTCACTCTGTATGGTACTGCACCTGTGTGCTTGTCTCTCTGCAGCCCACTTCCTATCCAGAGGCTAAGGGGGCAAACAGACTTCAAGGACTTGGGCCAGGTGGGTTCCAAGGGCTAAGTAGCAAGTCAGAAACAGCGTTAGTCCCAGGGGTGAGAGCTCATTAAAAGAAGGAAGAAACTTTGGAGCCAAAAAAATGATTTTTAAAAAAATAAAGTTACATATTTTTTAATTTAATGCTATTGGAGTTATTCATTGTGTCCACATGAGAACAGACATGGGCTTCAAGCAAAGCAGAATGTATTTCATTTGGCATAAGGAAGGATAGCTTTACTGCAAAGTTGATAAAAAACGGAAATGAATAGCAAGAAAAGTTATAGAGTTAAATTCCCTTCTAGGCTATCTTTAAAATAAAAATTTGTACAGTTTTATCTGTTTGTGAACTATAAGTTTGGGAAAGATATTGTAATTTACATTCTCAGGCTTTCCATACATGCTGAACAATGCTGAATCTCATTGTTAAAGATGTTCATATTTCCAGTGTTTTTTTATTTAGGATAATTTTCTAGAAGGGGAATTAATAGGTCAAAAGATACAAGCATTTTGAAAGTCCTTGGTGTATATTGCTAATTCAATTATCAGAAAACTCCTTTCAATATCTCCACTTCTGATAATGGTACTAATGTTATTTTATTTTTTGCATCTTGATTAATTTTCTCAGTTTTTATGTGTTCATTAGCCATTTGTATTTCTCAGTTTATAAATTGGCTGGTTGCTTTGGGGTTTGGGATTTTGGGGGTGCTACTTTTGCCCATTCCTCTCCTGAGGTCTTAGAATTTTTCTTACTTATTTTAAAGGGTTCTGTGTCAGCAAAAGATATTAACCCTTTGTTTCACCCCTCACATTCTCCTCCTTATTTGTTATTTGACTTTTAGTTTTCCTGATGTTGACAAATGCAAACGTACCAGGATTTCAAAGTCACTCAATACGATGCCTCCATGTGCAGATAAATGTGATGTGTTTCTTTGATCTATAACTTTGCTGGTCTCCCTGACAAACTCTTAGCCACTAAGGAAGAAGGCAGAAATTAACTTTTAGCCTTTTTCGTTTTTGAATTTTGTCTGAGCTGAGCATTTAAATAGCCCTTTCCAGTAATGTTTAGTTCTTGAGATAATCGTTTAGTCTCTCCTACTCCCACCTGCTTTCCCCAGCTCTGTTTCAAGATGGAGTTGAGTGTAGCAGTGACCTCTTGGTGGTAGACTAAAGACAGATTCACACGGTACCAGCTCATCTCTCTCTATCTCTGTCTCTGTTTCTCTCTGTCCTCAGCCAGGCCCAGGAGTGCTGCCTGTCTGGCTGGGCTCTCCCTAGGCTGGTTGCCAGACTGCCCTCTGTCTGCCACCTTCTCCTAGGGACAAGGGATCCACCCCCAGTCTCCTCACTCTCATACAGTGCCAGGCCCAAAGGCTCTCAGTTCAGTTCCAAAACCTCTGTGGGGACAGGTCCCAGATACACCACATGTGACCCAAGACGTGCCCAGGAGAGCACCATTTCCCCGCCTCCCTGGGCCTCACCAGCTGCAACCAACAGGTTTCCCCTGATGTGGCTGCACCAGGTCTGGTAAAGGGGCAGCCTAAGAGGCCATCTCTTTCTAAAATACTACAGGGAAATGGGACAGAGACCCTTCCTCCCTGAGTCCCCCACATCAAAGGGCCACAGCCAGGATATACACTTCTGACCGTTCCTTTTCTCCTACTTGCTCACCTTGCTCTTCCTCCCATGATGCCTCTGGCTTTTTATTTTGAACATCTGCTGGGTCAAGCCATCCTCCCAGCACAGAGTAGCAAGCCTTCTGGGCTCAGCCTCAGAAGCAGAAGTGGCATCCTTTCCACAGTCTGGGAGAACTGTAGGAGCTCATCAGTCATGCCCACTCCTTCATATGTAAAATTGAGGCTAAACAGATTTAGGCATTTAGGAATCCTCCCTTTCCTGCCTCTCCAGGCTTGCTCGAGACAGCCAGTTCACATCCTCCCCTGCTCTGGGCAGCTCCTCCTGGTGGCTCTGCCTTGGAAGGATGAGGCTGCCGATGGGACAGGAATAAGGGGTGAAATTAGGATACGTCCATTTGATCTTGGCAAAACAGTGTCCTAGTTACATAAATTTCCAATTTTTATGTAGTCATATCTCACATTGCTTTTATGCTTGGAAAGGTCTTTCCCATTTAAATATCAAATACTCATCTGTAGTTTCTTTAGTTTTTGAAGATGCTTTTCCTTTTTTAAAGAGTCTTCAGTCCATATGGGATATATTTGAGTGAATGTTGTGAATTAAAAGTCCAATTTATTTTTAACAAATTGTCAGTGTTCTCATAACCTTTAAAATATTCTTCTCCGTGGTTTCCATATACAGTTTTATAGTATTTCGATGCTTCTTCTTCCTCTCTACTCTTAAATGTGGACATTCCGTAAGTCTCTTATTTTCCCTTCTTCCCAACCCTCATTCCCTCAACCTCACACACAGTTTCAACATCGGCTTTATCCAATATATAAGGACTAAAAAAGTATTTCAATCTATCTCTTGGACTTTTTCACTAGGATCTTGTCCCAGCCCTCTAACTGAATAAAGAAACCCCGCTTACGGGTGGGGATATTTTCCAAGCCCCCAGTGGATGTCTGAAACCACAATAGTACTGAACCCTATATATACTGTTTTTTCCTATACATATATACCTTATAGGTACTTACCTTATACATACATACCTATATTGGATAAAGTTTAATTTTTCAATTAGCTACAGTAAGAGATGAATAACAATAACTAATAATAAAATAGAACAATTATAACAATATACTATAATAAAATTTATGTGAACGTAGTTTCTCTCTCTTAAAATATCTTACTGTAATGCATTCACCCTTCTTGTGGCGAGGTGAGATGATGAAATACCAATGTGATGAAATGCAGTGAGGTGAATGATGTAGGCACTGGGACACACCATTAGGCTACTATTGGCCTCCGGTGGTGCATCAGAGGAGGAGCACCGGCTTCCAGACCACAGTTGACGAGGATAACTGAAACCCCAGAAAGTGAAACCCTGGGTGATGGATAAGGGGGAAATACTTACATCTAACCCTTATTCTCCCAAACCCCAACCCAGCCCCTTCCCCCCACCTGCCTCACTGTGTCTGTAAATGGGTCACAAGCCCCTCACTCCTCATGCTCCAGACCTCCCACCCCTACCCCCATTTCTCAGCCATCCTGAGCACCCTCTCCCTCCACATACACACCTTCCCATGAGTTTTCAATTACTTAAGATCCTTCTTACATGGCATGTGAACTCAGATTTTTATGTCCCTTGAAATCCTGCATGTCCTCAGGAGCTACTTTGAAAGCGAACTCCTTTCCAGAAACTTCAATTTGTGCTCCTCCCAAATCAATCTCTTACTTATTGAAATTCTCCAAGCACTTTGTGCTTTTCTGATAGCACTGTCCTCATTTAACCTTGAATTACAGGTATTTACATATGTCAGATTCTCCTTTTATATTTTAAGTATCTTGGGTGTAAGATTCCTGTGGTGCCAAGAAATGATACAAAAAAGGAGTGATACGTTCTAAACAAAGGAAAATAGGAAACCTATATAAGGAGGATTGGATAAATTCATCTTACAGAATTAATACAACTAGAAATAATTAAGGTAAATCTTATATCTGGCCTTTTGACCAGAGTATGCCATCTCTCCATCATTCCCTCTCCTCCCTCTCTCCCCTTTCCATGCACAAACTGAAGGACAGAACGCGCTGCATATGCTTTTGTCTAATCTTCATTGTCAGAACAGTACCTTAAATGTTATAGAGCCTCAACACATATTGGTTAAAAGAATGGATGGATGGATGGATGAAAGCAATTGTCATCTAAGAAATAATATGCAATTTATTGGTGCAGGACCATAAAATACACCTTAGTAAGCATTCTCCCCTCTCAGAAGATCCCTGCCTACTGATTTTTACTGAAGGGGTCACACACCTCTGGCCTGCCTCTCAGCAGTCCAAGGTTGCAGGCAGGACTGTCATCCTAGGGCCCCTTGTTCCCAAGTCCTACTGCATGCATGAAACCAAATTTTAATGGTGAATCTCATGCTGCTTAAATTAGGCTCTGACATATTGCTTGTATGACCAGAGTCATAAAATAACCAGGAGCGGAGGAGCTCATTGGAAGTGTGGCTAGCAAAACATAAAATGGCTTTCATCTATAAAGGATCAGTTTATTCTGTAGAACCAAAATTATGTATGAACCCAAACCTCCCCCACTATGTGACAGAATGACCACTTGCTTCATTATGACCACATGGGCATTTAAATTTTTCTAATCAAACTCTATATTACTTATGTGTCACCCAGGGAGGCAGAAATCTGGTTTAGAGAATGTCAGTGTACATGCAAACACCCTTCTTTCGTTAAGGGAACCAACTGCCCGCCAAGCCATGTAGGACCTCCCAACCGTAGCTGTAAATGGATTGCTAACCAGAAGTGCCTCAGGACAAAGGTAAGTGGGATAAACTCCTATTTACTGAATTAATATTACTGATTCCCTGGGTGCCCTTCTTCCCCTTAGAAGCAGTTCTGGCAGTCTGATTTGGGGTTGTTATCTGGCATTGTTCTGAGGCTGGGGCTTTGGGCCTGTATGAATTTTAGGTCCTACTCTGTGGAGATTAGTCAATTCTGAGCTCTAAGGTACTGGTGAAATAGTTTTGAGGAGCAAAAGTGCTTGCTTATCTGATCCATACTCTGGTATGAATTCCATCTTAACATTCTGTGTTAAGGATGAGTATGATTAATTCATTACCCAAGATTACAGAAGCATGCTAAAAGCTACCTGGAGGCATTTCTTTTGGTGTGAAATATTAAAGATTCAACATTTATATCAGTGCACCTAATTCATATTCCTGAGCCTGTGGGCTGAGAAAGGAACTTGGAAATATTCAGTCATTTTTGACATCAGTTTGTTAAAATGTTTAACAGGATTATAGCTTTAACTACCTCTTTGATAAGAACAAGGAGAACTCTATTCAGGAAGGCTAAAATTCAAAAACTAAAAGCCATAGGGTCTTTTATTTCTTCAAAATGTTATGGATCAGTTTTTGACAATAGTCTACCTTAGGTACCTAAACAATAAAATCTTTTCTGACAGAGAGAATGACTAATACCATAGGATCACTAATAAATAGGCATTTAGGCAGTAAACATAAAATCCCATAGGGAGTAAATATGAGAATACCTCATATTGTCAGCCAGTTCCAGAGCGGGGAACAGAAGTTTAGATAATGCAACTGTATTTCCCAATCTCTTTGAGGTGGCTTTAGAAATGTATTTTAATACTTAGATCTGTTCAGAATGTGGCTGAAATTCACCACCACTTCAAGTAAAATAACAATATAAGATAATGATATACTTAGAAGCTGAGTAAAGTGCCCGGCTTCCAGATCCCGCCCCTTTGCTCCCTTTGTGGGGGTGGGGGGTAAGGGCAGGGTTGTTGAGGTGACTTTTCACCTTTCTAAATGCAGTAACTCATTTTTTGGAGTAGTCATCAAAAGGCTGATGTTTTACACACATTTAGGGAAATTCTGTCCAAGGATATCAATATATCATCAGTCCAGTGTTTGTTTAGAGCTCCCCAAATCTAATCTGAAGTAATCTAGAACATGAGAAATCAGAAAAAGATTTTTCTAAGATCTTTTGAGATATCAAAAGCAATCTGCAATGTGATTAGAAATAGTCTCTATTGTAACTTGGTGCCACTGGCAGCTTACTTGGGGGATGGAAAGGAAAGCCCTGGTCTGCTCATCAAGGGTCAAGGTGACCTTGCAAAAGATAACCAACCTTTTGGGTCCCCCATTTTCCTGAAGGTAAAATAAAGGGTTCAGATAGGACTATTCTAAATGACCTAAATCAACAGCTTAATGTATTTTTAAGAGTTGAAATATTTCAGACAAACTAGCCTTTATCTCAAAGTAAATGATCTAAACTGCAAGGATCATGCAGCAGACCTATGACATTTTAATGTTGTAGTCCTTTTTTTTTTTGTCCTTCTGGTTATTTAATCAAATGTAAGCACCTTCTCCAAACCTCAGGGAGATCCGCTTCAGGTGGAATTTTTTGTAAGCCCCTCTGTAGTTTTGCTGATCATTCCTGGAAGACGTGAGATGAATTGGAACCAAACTGGAGCATGGTTTAGCAAGGTGTGGTGGACTTACTTATTAACAGATTTCTCTTCACTGTACATAAATAATTACTTAAGCCTGATCAGACCTGGAGGGTAATTTGTCAAAATAATGTGTGTTTTTCTACTTCAGTGTTAACTCCCATTACATATTATTAATAGATTATTAACTTAGTATAAATAGCTTAGGGAAAACCATTCAGTTAGATTTGTTTGTTTTCGAACATTTTAATGGGGCAAGAAAAAGTGATCTTAAACTACTGAGCAATTATTCACCGTGCACAGTTTAGAGCATAAAAAAAATCTAGCTCATCTCATAAGCTGACCAAAGAGGATATTATTTAATGACTTACAAATTACAAACTCCAAGAAAAAGTATTCTAAGTCCAAGATGGTAGAAGTATCCCATGGAGAATATATTTGGAAAATATGAAAATGGAAATGGAAAACATGTATTTGACAGCCTCCTTTAGTTAGAGCAAAGGAAATAAAAGCACCATGTTTCCACTGCTCTGACTTAGAAGACTTTTAGACTTCCTGGCTCTTCAGAAATCCTAGTCCTACCCTAGGGATAGGGATTTGGGAGAAAAATGGAAAGTGAAGTTTTTCATTTAACTGAAATATTCAATTATTATTTTTCTTTCTTGAAAACCATAGTCTGAGCCTCATGTGCTTTGGGAACAAGAAAATACCGGAACAGTTAGTAATAAAGGTCTGTTTTTATGCTGGAGTCATGACTTTGGGACATAGGAGGAGCTCAAGATACATTTTTACAGTTGAGCACAGACAAGCAAGACAGACTGTTCTGGTATTGATAGCTCTGCAAACACTGCTGTTAGGGAAGGAGGGAGGAAGGAAAGAAGAGAGAGAGAAGTGATATTCCAGGAGTGGATATTTACAAATGTAAATGCATTCTACTTTGCTTGTGAGCATAGAGAACCCGGCACTAATAGTATTTCCTTCTTTGGATTAACATCATTAGAGAATGTTATTGACAGAATATTAGAAAAACTACATGAATTAGTCATCTGAAATGAATTAAGAAAATATCCTTACAGAGCTTTCAGCAAAAGATCTTTCAGTACTTCAACAGCAGGCCCATCCCTAGTCTGTGAAAGGAGAAGTATGCCTGTAATTAGCCGGGGTTCCCCAGAGAAGCGGGACCATTGGGGTTTAAGTGGAAGTTCACTGAGAGGGGTCGGCCCCTGTGACCATGGAGGCTGAGAAGCCCCACTGTCTGCTGTCTGCAGGCTGGAGACCTGGGGAGCTGGTGGTGTGATTCAATGCCAGTACAAGGCCTGAGAACCAGGGGGGCTGATGGAGACATGAGCTGCCTCAGTTCATGCTGTGATGAAGAAAAAAGGGTGAATTCCTCCTTCTTCCACCTTTGTTCTATTCAGGCCCTTGACAGATTAGAGGATGCCCTCTCCCATTGGGGAGGGCAATCTACTTTACTGAGTCCACTGACTCAAATGCTCATCTCACCCAGAAACACCCTCACACACGCACCGAGAATTAACATTTAATCTGGGCACCCGGTGGCCAGTCAAGTTGACGCCTAAAATGACACAACACCAGGAGGTGAAATTCATATTCCAGTAATAGCACAAACCAAAGAAAGTAGATAATAGAAGGTGAACTTTTCTTATTCCTCTCAGATTTGCTGCAGATGTCTCTTTCCATATGGTATAAATGGGAAAATCAGTAGTTTCAGTTCTAGATTTTAGACATGTCTCATTGCCATGACTTTTTTCTAAAGGAAAGAAATGGTGTATTTTATAGTTTGAGGGACCATATCATGCAAGTAATTTATAAAGACATTCATGGTCATATCCCTAAGACATGGGATGCCCTGGTGGGGGCAACACAGAATCAGCTAGAAATGCATGGTCACCATACTGAGCTATGAGCTTAACAACCTGGTTAGTTGTCATCATCACTGTCTCATATTGTAATAACATTTGCTTACTTTTTAATTCTTTTTAGAAAAGGTTCTATGTTGAAGGTACAATATAGAAAGACAAAGTGTCAAATCTGGGATCTTTAAACATGGGTCATTGCACTGAGAAGTGACTAGTGGTTACCAAGGGGCAGGGGTTGGGGTGGGGGGGATCAGGTAAGGTGGGTAAAGGGGCACAATAAATTGCAATCCCAATATACGTTGGTCACAGAGTCCATAGCACAGCATGGAGAATATAGTCAGTGATTCTGTAACATCTTTCTATGTTGACAGATAGTAACCACTCTAGTGGCAGAGAGGATTGAATATGGGTAACTGTTGAATCACTGGGTTGTACATTTGAAACCAACATAAGATTGTATATCAATGATACTTCAATAAAATAAAAAGAAACCTGGGTTCAAAAAGAAAAAGAATAAAATGGGTCACTGGTTTCTTGGGGTCATCCTTAGGGATAAAACCGGGAAGAGGTGGTACTGGCCACTTTGTGTCAAGCTCTTCTATCTACTGCTGGACTTCAGTGTGACCACAGAGTGTAAATTTAGTCCTAGGTCTGTGTTATAGAAAATTCGGTAGAATTTTAGAGTATATTAGAATTTTAGAGTATATTCTGATATTTTCTGTGATTTCAGTCATTAACTCAGAAGGAAAAAGATCCTTATTATGTGGTGGAAGATTTGTTTTGTGATATCTGTAATTATTGATGTAAGAAAAATATTCTATGAGACTTCTTCCAGGTTTGACGAAAATTTGATTCTCAGGCTTCATGGGAAAGAAACAAAACAAAACAAAGCAAAAACAAACCTTGTGCAGAATGGACCCCAATTTCAGAATGAAAATTTTACATCCCTTTTGAGGACAGAGGAAAACTGTTATTAGAAGTTAGTTTAAAATGCATACAGTGTTTATTATCATCTGCCATAACTCAGAATGAAGCTGATTTTATTGTCTTTTCAGTCATCAGTAATCAACAGAATAGAGATTTTCTGGAAATTTGAATGTAATTTATTAAAAATCTGTGTACAACAATCCCTATTTTTTCCAACTTGTCGTCATTATAAAATTTCAAATAAGTAACTCAAATTTTTTTTTAAATGGCCCATAAAGAAACAAAACCACACTTGCCAATGTAGCCAGATCCTTAGGAATATATACATTTTGAACAATATAACTTGTAAAAACCACATTAAAAATTATGAAAGGAGGAAAAAAATATAATTTCCTGTCTCTAAAATAACATGTCACATTTTGATTTTTTCTTATTTGTCCTAGTTTCTATTTATTCCTAGATTCTTATTTTTCCTAGATTCTGATAGAATCAAATCTGATATGCTTGTCTCCATATTCTTCACTTACATTATAACTTAAATTTTTCTGGGTTGCAACATCATATACATACCCCTGTTTAGTGGCTACCCCGAGTGGATGAATATATTAAATCATCTTTGTTGTTGAACTTATAGGTAGACATGACCAAACCTCTTAAAATGCATATTTAGGCAAGAATCAGTCACCATTGGAAAATGTACTGTATTTACTAAATAGCAAGAGGCATACTCGCAGCCGATATACTACAAGTGCTCTCCCCATCAAGTGGTTTAGCAAAAGTTAGCATCTTGCATCGCATGCCCACAGCACCTATTATTCTTTTTGGATTGGTTTGAATTGCATTTTCTTCTTTTGTACTCTATCATCTGAGGAATCAAGAGGCTTTTTCTATCTCTCTACATCTTCCAGTTTTATTTTTGTTTCTCCTCCCTTTCTGAAACTCTACCAGAGTGCCCTATCCTCTGAGTCCTTCCTTTACGTAATCTTTCTCTACTCTGAAACAGCTTAATAAATGCTTATTGTCCAAAAAATATATTTTTGACATGAAAGAATTTGCAGGCAAATTTGGCATCAGCTTTTTTTCCTTGCATATGCATTGCTCTTGTGGAAAATAAAAAGTGGAGCCTGTGTCCATAGGGTACAGTGGGGGGTACGCTTTCCGGCAGATCACTGCTGGCCTGCAAACTCACGTGAGAGGATCTAAAATTCTGTGCCAGGCAGTTTAAGGCAATAAGACAGTTAATTCCTTCTGCTAGTTAAAAGCTTTTTAGTGCAACCTTTTCAGATGTCTTACCGAAGAAACAGATTCTATGGATAACAAGTTTTGGAATCTCTGAATGCAATGGTCATGCCATGGGGATCCAGGTTGTGAGGGGTCCTACAGTAAAAATGGCCCCTCTTGTTTGGTTTAACCCAGCGTTTATCAGATTTCGTTTCTTCTGGAATTCTGTTTTCATGTTTGAAACTAGTATTTCATTGATTTGGAACTAGAGTACCTAAAACCTAGAGGAGAGAATGGGGATATAGTGCAATGCCATATATTAAAATGACATTTTTTTAAATGACACTTTTATCCTCATTTCTTCATTTATATCCCACAGTATATTAAGCACCTACTGTTTATAAGGCCTTGGGTTTCACTTGACCTTCTTCCACAACCTCAACCTTGATGTACTCCCGGGAGCACTAATAGGGAGAAAATGCTGCAACAAACCTACAGGCACCTTTGACCATGTGATTCATCATTGAAAAAGGGAGGAGAGAACTGTTTATCAACAATGCCTCCCCGCGTTGACAGTGTCCTAGGGAATGAGGCTGTCAAGGGAGCCCTCCCACTCACCTGCAGGGACTCTTGAATGGCAACACCCAGAATTTACTGCTCTTTGAGAGAGTTTTAAGTTATCAGTAATGAAGAGAAGGGTTTTCCTCCCTTTCGATCCTTCCCCAAGTGGAGCACCAGCTGCTCAGTTATCAGACCTACATTCCTTTCAACACAGGGGATTAAAGGACATGTGGCAAGAGGACCTGTTTCAAAGAGCTGGTGGAAGATGATCAATGATCTGAGAACTCAGTTGAAGAAGGAACATTGGTGCCTTGAAATGTTCCCTAGAGCTCTGACCCCATGAAGGTTTTAACTAAATGGCTACTTAGTTTATTGGATTTACCCACAGCACATATTTAAATGAAATGGATGGAAGAAAGAACCTCAGAAAAATGACGAAAAGCTTTTGAAGGTCAGGGAACACAGCATGATCACTTTAGACTAGGGGGAAAATGAAATTCTTCCTAGGACCTTGTAGACCTGATTGGTACTATCAATTTTAAAATGGATATAGTCCTCGAAAATGCATATTTTTCATACTAAGTGACTCCGTACTGAATTATAATAGCTTTGGGCATCTGCTTGGGAACTTAATGAATGAGTTACATGAAATGTTAATATCATTAATACTAGGAATTATTTATTTATTACTATCATCACATATTACAAAGCAGAGCTTCTAAAATCCTTGACAAAAAAAAAGGAGAGAGAGAGAGAAAGCTCTTATTTCAGTCATTCTCTTCAACATAAGAACAACTCAGCAATACTGACTGAAAGGAAAAGGTATCTAATCCTAGCATTAAATTCACATCCCCCAATTCCTTTCATTCAATTGTTAGGCAATCTCTTCATCTCTACAGAACTACACGGTAGGAAATAGTATTGGAATTTTCTTTAGCAAGCTGGAAAGACATGAAGGGGCTTGTATCACTTGGTATGATTTAAAAATCAAATGGGGTATTTTCTTGGTTCAACTTACACATTTTACTATGAGATGAAAACAAGTATTCATACATAACAATGCACTAAATTCCAAAATAACTCGATGAGGTGGCATTTTCAGCATTTGGGAGTGACATCTTAGGAAGCTTTAAAATGAAGAAGGTAATCATCTCTGAGGGTGTGTGTGTGTGTGTGTGTGTGTGTGTTTGTGTGTGTGTGTGTGTGTGTGTGTGTGTGTGTGTGTGTGTGTGTGTGAATGGATAGACATAGACATACCCTTTTCTATAGTGTATGTATTATATGTTTGTACATGTAGACATAGTGTATTAGTTTGCCAAGGCTACATTAACAAAATACCACAAACTGTGTAGCTTAAACAAAAACTTACTTTTCTCACATTTCTGGAGGCTGGAGGTGGAAGATCAGGGCATCTGCAGGGTTAGCTTCTCCTGAGGCCTCTCCACGGTTTGCAGATGTTGCCGTCTCACTGGGGCCTCACTTGGTGTTTCCTCTGTGCACTCGAATCCCTGGTGTCCCTTTTTGTGGCCAAGTTTTCTCTTCCCAGAAGAATGCCAGTCAGATTGGATTAGGACCCAACCTAATGGGGGCTGGAGTGGGGGAGGGGTCCCCATTTAAACTTAATCATATGTTACAGGCCTTGTCTCCAAATACCACCACATTCTGAGATACTGGGGGTTAGGACTTCAACATATGAATTTTGGGGGACACAGTTTGGCCCATTATACATAGTACACATAGAAATGCATAATTGGGGGAAAGCGTATTTTTCCTGAACACTGTCTCTCTGTGTGTGCCATTATTCATGCCATGCAAGTGAGATGCCAGTGGAGGAAGCAGTAAATCCATTTTGTTCCTAAAATTAAATGACTACCACTAGTCTACAGGAAAACCTTTATGATCAACAGTAGATTAAAACTATTATTTCAGGGAATCTTGTGTATTCTTTCTTATTAAAAACTTGTAAAATGATTTACTACTTGTTTATTTAGTAAATGGAGATAAAACATAAATACAATTTCAAAGAAAATGTCATCCTAAGATGGGACAGATGAGAAGGAATTCTAACAATGGTTTAGCTTTGGTATAAGCATTATAGCTTTTCCTGTACTGGTGGATCCTTTTTAAGAAACTAAAATATCACATAAGACTATTAATATTTTTTCTTATACCAAAGAATCACATTTACATTTTGTAATGTTTTCATAAACAGTTTTGACCTTAGATTTATTTAGTCATGATATAATCATTCAATTCTGGAGTTAACAAATCTGAAGGAATTCTAGGTTAGGGATTCTAAAACCCTGTTGTTTCTTTAAAAGACCTGCACATGGGAGGGATGCTGAGGAACTGGGGCTCTGAGTGCCACTCTTGTCTATTTTATATATTGAAGAGCCTTGCAAGATTTCATTTGAAATCAGTTTCTGCTGAAAACTTAAAGACAATCTCTGACATGGTAGTGTGTTCCCATTATACAGACAGGAAACTGAGGCCCAGACAAGTTAAGTGCCTTGCCCAGGGTCACACAGTTAGGTTTTCTGATTCCCAGATCAGTCTTCCTCTAACTACATCATATTACTCACATCCTATTTGATGAATTCTTGTGCCTTCCATATAAATGGGATTTTCCTGTGGTTTTGCTTGCCAGGTAAAAATAAAGGTTGAGATTATAACTTCACTGTGGTCCTTTGGGATATAGACAGAAAGCTCAGACAGGAATTGTTCTTCAATTTGTCATCCCTGGGTAACACTTTTTATTTTCCAATTATTATGTTTTTAACTGCTTTTAATAGTTGTGTATTATCCATGACTAAAGTTCTATTTCTTCCCCATTGCAATTTTTTTAAGTACATTCAGACAAAACTTAGATTCCAGAAATGACTCCAATGACGGTTCTTCCTGTAGCTCACCAGAGCACACATCTGTTTGGTTCAGTATTTATCAAGACTTGGGTCGCTTTGTTCTCTGGTTATAGAACTGATACTTTGGAAACTGTGTGTATGTGAGGTACAATTAAACTTACACAGTAGACTAAATAGACTTGAGCAAATGCATTTCTAGTCAAATGGAATTCTTTATGACCCTAGAAAGTAATTACACATTTTTTTAAATGTCTGTTTTAATTAACTGTTTCCAGAAAGTCAAGAGAGATGAGCTCTGTCTTTAGTTCTGTTACCAAGCTATGCTTCCTCACCAGCTTTACTGTTTGGGTCCCTCCTTTTACTTGGCTGTGGGCATGAAGCAGGAGAGGAAAACTGGAAGAAGTTTGGCATGTCAAAATGAGGAGTTACCCTAACCCTAGCCCTTACCCTAGCCCTAACCCCTAAACCTAACCCTAACCCTAACCCTAGCCCTAACCCTTACCCTTATCCTAACCCTAACCCTAACCCTAACCCTAGCCCTAACCCTTACCCTTACCCTAACCCTAACCCTAACCCTAACCCTTACCCTAACCCAAACCCTTACCCTTCTAGCACTGAACTCAGAATGTCTACCTTTTTTTTTTCCTACCCTCGATAGCTTGGAAAACTAAAAACACAGAGTGTTTTTATTGAAGGCAGTCATTCATTTAGTAAATATTTCTGAAATTTACTCTTTGCTGGGCATTCACCCCATGACTGTTTGGTTTATCAGTCCTAAGTAGAAATTGAAATATCTCAATAAAGGAAAATAAAATGGACTTTGTAAAAAGGAGTTAGGGATAGGTAAAACAAGATGAACAAAATGTTGTTGAAGGCCAGTGATAAGTTCATGAGATTCGTGCTAGAATGAATCATTCATTGAATCATGGTGCTTTCGATTTGTGCATGCTTGAAAAATTGCTAAATAAAAAAATGAAAAACATATTTAGTTGGTGAAGTCTGGGTAGATCCAAGACCAGAAAACAAAATCAGCAATGAGACTTAAGAGGAAAGAGTCAGATCAGAAAAAGAAAGAGGAAAAATTAAATAACAATTTGAGCCCAAATAGGCTAGGTTTTCTTGCTTCCACGGTGAAGTGAAACTGGTGGCTGGAAGCAGAACCAGGCTAAAGTTGTGACTCTACGTCATTTCTAGTGCTAAGTGCATGTTTATGAGTAAAATAACTGCTGTAGTGTATATTTAGTCCTCTTCAAAGTATATGATACTTCTTTTCCCCAGGCCTCTTTTTGAACAGATCTCCTGAAGATCATAGCTTACCGTTTGAGCCCCGATAATTAGATCAGTAAGTGGCATATAATTAGGTACTTAAAAATAAATGTTGAATGAATGTTTTGAATGTCTATATTTAAAGATTCTTGTTCTCATTTTTTTTTTCTGGAAAATAGCCTGAACCAGGGACCCCATCAACATCTGTATGGATGGTTCTGGAAACCCACATGGAGAGGGCAGTTTTGCAGGCACGCATAGAGCGTATGCTACAGTTACTGCTGGACTCTATTATTCCCTGCATCCAACAACAAATTCATCTTTCTCTCATTTCTTTTTCCTTTCTGGTTCTTGGACTGGGGATATGACCGTGCTGAATCACAATGTCTGCATGTTTGATTTCTGACAGCAAGCCAGAGATTTCCTCTGTGCAAATTTAGCAACAACGATCCCTTTACATGAGGTTTGTGAGCATGTCCAAGTGTTGGCATTATTATTTGATGAGTTTATTATTAAGGGGCTGGGAGTCTCATAGGATGTTCTGACCTGGAACTTGAATTAAATGACATTTTTATGACTTTTAAAGAGACTCTCACAAGTCAGTCTGTAGGATTTATGGAATACTGACTACGCAGAGCTCTGTTCAATGTTCCGAATGCCTACAAAGAAAGAAAAGAAAGCCCTTATCTGGGTAGTACTTGGCATCTACTTTGGAGTTTTAAGCCTGTCTAGCATGAGTCAAAATTATGCCCTCTCCTCGGATGCTGTTTGCCTGTGTTAATTCAAACTGTGATTAAAATAGGTTGATAACTGGTTTACAGCCTGCTTTATAGAATTTTCATTGTGGCTCAAGGCCTGGAAATAGCAATTTAATTAGAGACTTACAGCCATGCATTTCATAATGATAAATGTGAATATTTAGAGTATTAGCAAAGGTGAAATAGTTTTGACTTTCCTTTACTTAGTATTGTCTTTTTCCGGGCTTTGTTTCATGAACAGATTTCAAACTCTTAGTCCACAAGAAAACAGTGTCAATTATGCTTTATTTTAAGACTAGTTCTAACACCCCTCCAAAAAAAAAAAACTGCCATGTCATAAAAGTTCACTGTTACATTTCTTCCCTAGAAAACAGTAATAATAAAAAACTTTAAAGAGAAATTATCTCCTGGCTCTACTTAAGGGTCTGATAAATAACCGAGTGTGTGTGCCTATATATATATTTGTGTATATCTGGGACTTACTTGAGAGACTTTTAAAAATCCACTCATTATATGATTATTTGACTTTAATATATTTCTTTTCCCTCAATTTACCATTCTAGAGATTATTATTAACATAGGTTATTCCAAATGTTTAATTTAAAAAGAATTTCTGACCACTGGAAATATTTCAGTAAAAACTCGTACCAGCCACAACCATAGGCACTCTCTCTGCTTCAGCCTTCCTGCAGAGGAGTAAAAACTCTGTCACAAATTTAGTGACAGGGTCCGGGTTTGGCTCTACCAGAAACTACAGCATCCCCAGGTCTCCTTAGTTTACACACATACTCATACTCACACACACCCACTCACTAACACATGTGTGCAATATCCAGGGTCTCCATGTGACACTCCCATGTGTTTACGCATAGACTTCTCTGCAACAATTAGTACCCTCTACTTTCTACTTCTGTGTGTGCTTCTGAGCCCCGTACTGCCCTAAGGATGCATCTGAACTGCTCAGACCTGGGAAACCACCTCGGACACTGCAGAAGCCATCGGTGCTCCCCCTGGGCTATCCGGGCACTGCCTTCCTGCCCACAGAAGGGCCTGTCCGCTCCTTGGTCCAGATTCAAGCTTATCCTGTCCTTCAGTTACATGCTGTGTCTGCCCCATGCCCAAACCAAGTTCAACAATCATCTCTAAGGACTCTACATCTGTCCCCCACTGCCCCCCAACCTCCATAAAACAAGAACAGAAACATGCTATAATGAGAGACTTCCAAGCTCTCAATATCTTAGCAAAGTTTTTGTGAAACAACCATTTGATTTTTACTTGCTGTTGTATTTTAGCTGCATCACCTTAAGATTCATGTGTAAGTCCAGGGAAAGCTGAGCCTACAGTTTCCTGGTATCCAATTTGAATTGGACAGTCCAGTATTTTCCTTTTGTTTGGAATTCAAACTGAGAACATATCAATCTTGGTACAGTCTTGGAAATGTGTCCTTTACTTTCATTCCCCTTTTATCACACTTGTCTGTGTGCTGTGCCTGCGTATTCTTACTAACCCTCTGGGCCCATCTAAGGTGATTACCCCCCACACAAGAGCAAGCGCCCAGCTGGCGTGTCATGGAGGACATAGGCCTGTGCAGGCCAGCCCTGCCCTGCAGACAAGTTCATGAGCCCAGCCCTGAATCCACACCGGTTTTATTCACCAACCAGTCATTCTGTGAGTAGGAGAAATGTGAAATATTATATTTCAGACATGTATAATTCAAATGGGGTTAACCACTATCCCATTTCCACCTTTGCCAGACCTCCCAGCAGGCACTGAAATTAAGGACCACTTGGCAACTTTTCAAAAAACTAGCTGCCTTAAATAGGATTTTTTTTAGTTCTAAATTGTCATTGAGTTTCTCAGAATAAAAATTAGATTTACTTTATAAAAAAAATTTTCACCCAATCATGTGGACAATGCCTTTGCCTTTGAAACACTGAATATAAACATTTGGGCAATTTTGCATGTTGCTTCCTTAACGATTTGGTTTTAGCTAGTTGTGAGACATTTTTTCTTTCGCTGAATTTGGGTGTTTTCACCACAGAAAACAGAGCTCCCTCCAAATAGTGTTTATGAGAACGTTGCTGGCCTGAATATGTTCACATCCCTTGAGAGGACATTTCCTCAGAAGTGGGAAGACTTTTTCAAGAAAAAAATCTGCTGATCTAAATTTGTTACATTTGTTTTCATGTTGTTTCAACTTCAGTAGGAAATGTTTAGGTGAAAGAAATTTGTGTTTTTATGGGTAACTTATGAATGTATGGCTAAAGAGAGTTTCTAACATATTTGTTACATGGAGTTCTTAATGTGCATTTCACAGTTTTAAAGCAAAAATTTTTTTGAGAAATAGAATATAAATTTTTGTAAAGCCTTACAATCTCATAGAAAGAAGAGTGTTGCATAGATTGCCATTGATAAATTCACCATAACTATATAAGTACTATAGATATAGTTATGACTATTGACAAATCTTATCAGGTATGATTTGTATGTTAATCAAATCGGAATAATAGACACGTTTCTATACACAGAAACAGAGTCTCTTGCTAAGGCACTGTTCTTGTATATATCTTCCTCTCAATTTTTGCCCAAGGGGGCTTCTCAGTCTCTCATTGAAAGTGATTCTGGCTGTCTGGCCATCACCCAGGACCATCTAGTCACATCTGAATGCTAGTCTGAACACAGCTCATGTTCAAATGGAGACCCAGTTATGCTCATCCTGTCACCATAGACAGTGAAATATTTGCCAGGTGAAATCTGAGCCGTTAAAAAGCATTGGTAATATAGCTGGCTTTGCGATTTCTCTGCAAATAACCATCTTTATAGCCTGTTTTTTTTTTTGGTTGTCTACCAGTAAGGTGGAAACTTGTCTTGTCCCTCTTTAGAAGAGTGGCTGCAGTCATTTATGATCATAATGAGGCATTTGGTACCCTGCCCCCAATCTGGAAAACCAAGGTTTTAAGCTCCTTCCGTGGTAAATATGATTCATTATTTACTTTGTGTGACTGGAACAGCTCTAATTCATTTCCTGTTGCACTAATCTTGTTACCTTTAAATAATTACATTCAATCCCTCTTTGGAAAACAAGCATTTCTCTTTTGAAGATGTGTGCTAAGTTTTCAACAATTAAAAACTGATTTACCCCAGTAGGCAGCGCCCATCTCAGAGTGTTTGGTTTGCTTATCCATGTCTGGCAACAGAGGGGAGCGCTGTCTCCAGGTTCACACCGCTAGGTGTGGTTATTGTGTCTTTAGTTATTTCTAAGTGGAGGTTAAGTAAGAGCCTGGGTTCGCGGGCATTATGTGTTATTCCTATCATGATTCATAATTCTTCAAGCAAAGTATACAGAAGGTTCATCCTATCGCTTCAGTGCCAAAGGCTTTGTGTTTCTCCCCATCTCTCACATGCTTTAGACAAGTCTGGCTCACTCTGCCGGTCTCCCCGTCTACATGAATGCAAAGGAAAAATGGATTCTATAAGTGAATTCCTAAAGAGAAATGTGCCATCTAGATTTAAAGCATAGCTTCTATTTTTCTAATAGCTATAATAACAAAATAATGACAAAATTGCTTATGTGAGCTATTTCCCAGCATATTATCACTACCCCTGAAAGGCAAAATGCCTCCTCTCCAATCTGGGAAGCTGCTTACCAAGTTGCTCCTGAAAGTAGCTGGGCTACATTAAAAGGAACAGCTGAATCACCTCCTTGCCTCCATCTCTGCCGTCTCTGGATCAGCTGCTGCCTTGGTCCATTTTGGCTGAGAATGCTTTTAAGAATAGTTTGTGTGCAAAAGAATTGTATAGCTACGTGAAAACAATTTCTTTCGTTGTCTCAAACCCTGGTACCAACTGTAGATTAAATGCTACTTTTCGACCCATACTCCACTTATTATTTGCATGTGAAAAAAATTAAAACTTGCTTGACCTTGAGGATCAGGCGGACGACATTGGGGAAGCACTGCTGAGTTTAATTTAATGTTCTGTAACAAACAAGGAGAAAAGATATAGAGATACCAATTTTGAGGGAAATGTTAATTATCTAGAGCTTAATTACAGATAACATCATGAGGAGAATACATAAAAGGCTTGAAATGCAGTCAAAGCATTTCCCTAAGAACATTAAAAAATGATTGTTGTTTACAATTCACAAATCCCATAGACATAAAGCTGAGGTGGGAAAAATAGTCAGGCTTGAAGTAACACCCAAACTGCTCTTTTAAAACCAGTTCAGAAGAGAAGTGATAGTATTGCAGTTAGCTCATGTTTTAGAAGCAAATGAGATTCTGTACATGTTCCCCCTTTAAAATAAAAATTAACAGATCACTGGCAAACACATTGAAGTAAAATCCTAGGAGACAACACAACCCAAATAAAAATAAATAATTTATGAGGTCTTAGAACGGGAACTACAAATGAAATAGAATTCACAGACATTTATCTCTAAGTACAATAGGGATAAAGGAAGGAAGATTTTTACGTTCCTGTCACTTCGTTACTGAATCTAATGACATGAAAATCTACCTTTTCACCCAAATGTGATTCTCATTAGATGCAGCAAAGAATGGTTTACATTTATCTAGTCTACTCTTTAAAGATGCTCATTTGTCTTCTTTTTACAATTGGTATTTATTAATGTCCAATTACTTTTAAAGGTGAGTTTCAGGATAATGGAATGTGGCATTTTAGGAAGAAGTTTATTTTTAAAGAGGTTAAAGGCGATGAGGACCTGGCACTTCCTATTTGCCTGAAGCCAATGAGACATGAAGCTCTTGGGAAGGATGTAGTCTTGGGTTCCAGAGCCCCGGAGGTGCAGGCCAAAGCTCCTGGTTCTGGTAGGCTGGGCCTTGATGGTGTAGCATTAGCTGTTACAGGAGAGGTGTTAGGGATGCTTCCAGAAATGTAGAGTTGCAACTAGGGGTCTCAACCCTTAGTATTTTTTCAAAACAATGGGTATGTAGTGAACTTTCTATGGCTGGGAGATTTATATATACACATTTTGGTGAGTGGCTGGAGAAAGCAGGATTATCGAGGGGGAAAGAGAGTAAGAACTACAGGCACACTAAATAGTCACATGTTTACTGAGAGAACAGTTAGATATGTGGTAATGATAGCTTCCTGAGTTTGGAGAAAATAAACAAACAAAAAATGCTTTGAACTTGATAAACATTTACTGAATGAGTACATGAATGACTACAGGGATTGGAGGTGGTCTCTATTTGCTGATAGCTGCTGGGAATGATTGTTTGTCCTGTTTCCTCATGTAGGTTTTCCTCTCCCTTCATGCTCTTTTTTTTCCAATTAAAAAGAAATGCACATAAAATAAAGTTAGCCGACGAGGGGAACATGGCAGCGTGAGCAGGCCAGCAGAAATCTCCTCCCAACACTGTATTTATCTACGAAAATAGAGCAAATACAACTATTCCTAAAAGAGAGACCAGAATACACAGGAAAGCACACAGCATGCAGCTACACCTCAGAGGACTCGGCACCCCAAGAGGCAGGTAAAATATGGAGCCGCGACCCGGCAGGACCCGAGCACTCCCCCACCCCAGCGCACCGGCAGGAGGAGAGGATTCAGAGCCAGGAGGGAGGGGAAGTACACCCCGCAAAGTAGCCAGCCCCAGTGATCTACGCGGGGAGTGCTGACCCACATTGCACAGTGCAGCAGAGATTGGAGAGACAGAGGGGCAGGATCTGAGCGGGAACGCACCAGGGTGCTTGCAGCCGGCTCCCAAGAAGGAAAAAAAAAAGGGCATGCTTTCTTCCTCAGTCTTAAAGAGACAGGAGCCCAGTGGAGGGGCCGGATCGCCCCGGCCACTCAGCCCAGCAGGCTGGGAGTCCTGGGGAGTTTCGGACACGTTAGCTGCCAACTGGGGAAGCGTGGCCGTACTTAACACTTCTCACTGAGATCAACAGCCTCCCATTCATTCCCACCCCGGCCAGAGAGATAAAGGGCCCTGCAGAGTGGCGCAGCCATGGCTGCGGAATAGTGGGGCAATAGCGCCACCTACAGCATCCCCACAGAATCTACTCCCAGTGGGTGTTTTTTTTTCTTTTGTTTTTTGTTTTCTTGTTTTGTTTTTGTTTTTTCTTTTCTTTTTTCTTTTTTTCTTTCTTTCTTTCTTTTTTTTCTCTTTTTAAAGTCTTAAAGAGTACAGCTGACATACGTGGCAACTACTGTAGCCATGAAAGACAGAGGAATATGGTTCAGACTAAAATCAACCAGACAACCCCAGAGAGGGAGCCTGAAGGGATGGAAATGCACAGTCTTCCTGAAAAAGAATTCAGAATAAAAGTCATAACCATGCTGACAGACTGACAGAGAAATGTGCAAGAGCTGAGGGAGGAAGTGAGGGAAGTGAGGAAAGACAATGCAGAAATCAGACAAGCAATCGACAGGCTTAATAGCAGACTGGATGAGATGCAAGAGACTGTTAATGTAATAGAAATGAGAGAAAAGGAACACAGAGAAGCTGAGGCAGAGAGAGATAAAAGGATTTCTAGGAATGAAAGAATATTAAGAGAACTGTGTGACCAATCCAAACGGAAAAATATTCGTATTATAGGAGTACCAGAGGAAGGAGAGAGAGAAAAAGGGATAGAAAGTGTCTTTGACGAAATAATTGCTGAAAACTTTCCCTCGCTGGGGAAAGAAATAGTCTCGCAGTCCACCGAAGCCCACAGATGTCCCAACAGAAGGGACCCGAGGAAGACAACACCAAGACACATAATAATTAAGATGGCAAAGATCAAAGATAAAGACAGGGTATTAAAGGCAGCTAAAGAGAGAAAAAAGATCACCTACAAAGGAAAAACCATAAGACTATCATCAGACTTCTGAACAGAAACCTTACAGGCCAGAAGAGAATGGCATGATATATTTAACGTTATGAAACAGAAGGGCCTTGAACCAAGAATATTGTATCCAGCACGATTATCATTTAAATATGATGGAGGGATTAAACAATTTCCAGACAAACAAAAGTTGAGAGAGTTTGCCTCTCATAAACCACCACTACAGGATATCTTAAATGGACTGCTCTAGATGGAAGCACTCCTAAGGCTAAAAAGATGTCACCAGAGAAAATAAAATCATAGCAAAGAAAGCAGACCATCCAAATACTAACTAAAGGCAAAGAATAAAACACCTAGTATATAAAGAATGGAGGAGGAAGAGTAAGAAGGGAGAGAAATAAAGAAACATCAGACAGTGTTTACAATTACTTAACAAGAAAGTTAAGTTAGATTGTTAGATAGTAAAGAAGCAACCCTTGAACCTTTGGTAACCACGAATCTAAAGCCAGCAATGGCGATAAGTACATATCTATCGATAATCACCCTAAATGTAAATAGACTGAATGCACCAATCAGAAGACACAGAGTAACAGAATGGATAAAAAAGCAAGACCCATCTATATGCTGCTTACAAGAGACTCACCTCAAACCCAAAGATATACACAGACTAAAAGTGAAGGGATGGAAAAAGATATTTCATGCAAACAACAAGGAGAAAAAAGCAGGTGTTGCAGTACTTGTATCAGGCAAAATAGACTTCAAAACGAAGAAAGTAGCAAGAGATTAAGAAGGACATTACATAATGATAAAGGGGTCAGTCCAACAAGAAGATATAACCATTATAAATATATGTGCACCCAGCACAGGAGCTCCAGCATGTGTGAGGCAAATACTAACAGAATTAGAGGAGGAGATAGACAGCAATACGTTCATTTTGGGAGACTTCAGCACACCACTCACTCCAAGGGACAGATCAACCAGACAGAGAATGAGTAAAGACACAGAGGCACTGGACAATACACTGGAATGGGTGGACCCGGCAGACATCTGCAGAACTCTACACCCCAGAGGCAGCGGGATGCACATTTTTCTCAAGTGCACATGGAACATTTTCCAGAATAGACCACATACTAGGCCACAAAAAGAACCTCAGTAATTTCAAAAATATTGAAATCCTACCAACCAACTTCTCAGATCACAAAGGTATAAAACTAGAAATGAATTTTAGAAAGAAATCAAAAAGGCTCACAAATACATGGAGACTTAACAGCATTCTCCTAATTAATCAATGGGTTAATGACCAAATCAAAACAGAAATCGGGGAGTATGTGGAGACTGATGACAGCAACAATGCAGGGCCACGGCTTCTGTGGGAGGCAGTGAGGGCAGTTCTGAGCGGAAAGTGTGTTGCAGTCCAGGCCTGTTTGAAGAAGGAGGAACATTCCCAGGTGAATAGTCTAGAGACACAATTGCTGAAATTGGAAAAAGAAGAACAAATGAGGCTCAAAGTCACCAGAAGGATGGACATAATAAAGATTAGAGAAGAAATAAATAAAATTGAAAAGAATAAACAATAGAAAAAAATCAATGAAACCAAGAGCTGGTTCTTTGAAAAAATAAACAAAATAGATAAACCCCTAGGCAGACTCATTAAGAGAAAAAGAGAATCTACACACATAAACAGAATCAGAAATGAGAAAGGAAAAATCACGACAGACCCCACAGAAATACAAAGAATCATAAGAGAATATTATGAGAATCTATATGCTAACAAGCTGGAAAACCTAGAAAAAATAGACAACTTCTTAGAAAAATACAACCTTCCAAGACTGACCAAGCAAGAAACAGAAAAACTAAACAGACCAATCACCAGCAACGAAATAGAATCGGTAATCAAAAAACTACTGAAGAACAAAACCCCCGGACCTGATGGATTCACCTCTGAATTCTACCAGACATATAGAGAAGAAATAACACCCATTCTCCTTAAAGTTTTCCAAAAAATAGAAGAGGAGGGAATACTTCCAAACTCATTCTATGAAGCCAGCATCACTCTAATACCAAAACCGGGCAAAGACCTCACCAAAAAAGAAAATTACAGACCAATATCCCTGATGAACGTAGATGCAAAAATACTCAACAAAATATTAGCAAACCGAATTCAAAAACACATCAAGAGGATCATACACCATGATCAAGTGGGATTCATCCCAGGGATGTAAGGATGGTACAACATTCGAAAATCCATCAACATCATCCACCACATCAACAAAAAGAAGAACAAAAACCACATGATCATTTCCATAGACGCTGAAAAAGCATTTGACAAAATTCAACATCCATTCATGATTAAAACTCTCAACAAAATGGGTATAGATGGCAAGTACCTCAACATCATAAAGACCATATATGACAAACCCACAGCTAACATCATACTTAACAGTGAGAAGCTGAAAGCTTTTCATCTAAGATCGGGAACAAGACAGGGATGCCCACTCTCTCCACTGTTATTCAACATAGTACTGGAGGTCCTAGCCACAGCAATCAGACAAAACAAAGACATACAAGGCATCCAGATTGGTAAAGAAGAAGTCAAATTGTCACTATTTGCAGATGACATGATACTGTACATAAAAAACCCTAAAGACTCCACTCCAAAACTACTAGAACTAATATCTGAATTCAGCAAAGTTGCAGGATACAAAATTAACACACAGAAATCAGTTGCTTTCCTATACACCAACGATGAACTAACAGAAAGAGAAATCAGAAAAACAATTCCATTCACAATTGCATCAAAAAGAATAAAATACCTAGGAATAAACCTGACAAAGGAAGTGAAAGACCTGTACTCTGAAAACTACAAGACACTCCTAAGAGAAATTAAAGAGGACACTAACAAATGGAAATGCATGCCATGCTCTTGGCTAGGAAAAATAAATATTGTCAAAATGGCTATACCACCTAAAGCAATCTACAGATTCAATGCAATCCCTATCAAAGTACCAACAGCTTTCTTCAATGAACTGGAACAAATAATTCTAAAATTCATATGGAACCACAAAAGACCCCGAATAGCCAAAGCAATCCTGAGAAGGAGGAATAAAATGGGGAATTACACTCCCTGACTTCAAGCTCTACTACAAAGCCACAGTAATCAAGACAATTTGGTATTGGCACAAAACAGACCCACAGACCAGTGGAACAGAATAGAAAATCCAAACATTAACCCAAACATATACAGTCAATTAATATTTGATAAAAGTGCCTTGGATATACAATGGGGAGATGACAGCCTCTTCAGCAGCTGGTGTTGGAAAAACTGGACAGCTACATGTAAGAGAATGAAACTGGACTACTGTCAAGCCCCATACACAAAGGTAAACTCAAGGTGGATCAAAGACCTGAATGTAAGTCATGAAACCATAAAACTCTTAGAAAAAAACATAGGCAAAAATCTCTTGGACATAAACATGAGTGACTTCTTCATGAACAAATCTCCTCGGGCAAGGGAAACAAAAGCAAAAATGAACAAGTGGGACTATATCAAGCTGAAAAGCTTCTGTACAGCAAAGGACACCATCAGTAGAACAAAAGGACATCCTACAGTATGGGAGAATATATTCATAAATAACGTCTCTGATAAAGGGTTGACATCCAAAATATATAAAGAACTCATGCACCTTAACAAACAAAAAGCAAATAATCCAATTAAGAAATGGGCAGAGGACATGAATAGACACTTCTCTAAAGAAGAAATTCAGATGGCCAACAGGCACATGAAAAGATGCTCCACATCGCTAATCATCAGAGAAATGCACATTAAAACCGCAATGTGATATCACCTCACACCAGTGAGGATGGCCAACATCCAAAACACAAACAACAACAAATGTTGGCGAGGATGTTGAGAAAAGGGAACCCTCCTACACTGCTGGTGGGACTGCAAATTAGTTCAACCATTGTGGAAAGCAGTATGGAGGTTCCTCAAAAAACTCAAAATAGAAATACCATTTGACCCAGGAATTCCACTCCTAGGAATTTACCCTAAGAATGCAGCAGCCCAATTTGAAAAGGACAGATGCACCCCTATGTTTATTGCAGCACTATTTACAATAGCCAAGAAATGGAAGCAACCTAAGTGTCCATCAGTAGATGAATGGATAAAGAAGAAGTGGTACATATACACAATGGAATATTATGCAGCCATAAGAAGAAAACAAATCCTACCATTTGCAACAACATGAATGGAGATAGAGGGTATTATGCTCAGTGAAGTAAGCCAAGCCGAAAAAGACAAGTATCAAATGATTTCACTCGTATGTGGAGTATAAGAACAACAACAAAAAAAAAATACTGAGGAAACGAAACGGCAGCAGACTTACAGAACCCAAGAACGGACTAGTGGTTACCAAAGGGAAAGGGACTGGGGAAAATGGGTGGGAAGGGAGGAATAAGAGGGAAAAGGGGGCATTACAATTAGTAGACGTAGTGTTGGGGGGGCGCAGGGAGGGCAGTACAACTCAGAGAGGACAAGTGGTGATTCTATGGCATCTCGCTGCACTGATGGACGGTGACTGTAATGGGGTTGGTGGGGGGGACCTGATGAAGGGGTAGTTTAATAACCATTATATTGCACATGTAATTGTAGATTAATGATACCAAAATTAATTATATTAAAAAAAAAGTAAACCGTGTAAAAAATAAAAATAAAAAATAAAACCAACACCACAGGATAAATAAATAAATAAATAAATTTCGCCATTTTAAAGTGAATGATTCAGTCGCACTTAGAACATTCAGTTGTGTGCAACCACCACTCATTCAGTTCCAAATTATGTTCATCAGCCCAAAATAAATCCCTAAGCACATGAAGCAGTTACGCTCATTCTCTCTTTCCCCCAGCCCCAGGCAACCACCAATCTGTGTTCTGCCTCTCTGGGCTTATTCTGTGTAATTCTTATAAATGAATCATATAATATGTGATCTGTTGTGTCTGGCTGCTTTTACTTAGTATGCTTTTTTTGAGGTTTATCCACATTGAAGTATGTACCAGTACTCCATTCCTTTTTATGGCTGAGTAATATTCCGTCATATGGATATACTATTGTTTGCTTGTCCATTCATCTCTTGATGGACATTTGAGTGGTTTCCACCTTTTGGCTATTGTGAATGATGAGAATGTTTTTGGACAATGTTTTATAAGATGCCACTGGAGAAAAAGATTACAGAATCAAGTGGAGGTGAAATAAATGGGGGCAAAATGAAAAGGCCTTCAAACCCTTTTTGTACCGCATTTTCAGCACTTTTTCTGAGTGGGGTTTTAGAATTCCTTATATCATTTGAGAATCTAAAATAGCCCCTACCTGTCATGGCAGAGTACCAGATTGAAGAGGGAAGGGAAGCAATCTAGTTTTCTGCAACTGTCACAGAAGCCTTAAAACTGAGGCTTCATTCAATAAGATCATGTACACACTCCCCAGCTGGGGATCCTAGTGACCCAGTGGTCCTCTCCGCAGCTCTCAAAGCAACCACAGACTCATCCCAATTTGCTGCTGTCACCCCTCTGAAGAAGGGCCCATTCTACCCCAGTCTCCACGTCCTAAGAGGGCACCCTATTAGGCCTTGTCTTTATAGCCCCATAGAAGGAGTCCTGGAAATGGGGTTATCAGAAATCTTCCCACCTGGAGTCCCCCACCCCACCCTGTAACCTGTGAAGCTATAGGGGGATTCCTAAGAAGTCTCTGTGAGGAAACTCCTCATTTATCTGGGCTTCCTCCACAGGGTCTGGCACAGCCATTGCTTCCATTTATTTTTTTTAAAGAATTGACCCAATTTTTTCAAAGCCATCACTGTGGACCCCACCTGGTCCTTATGTGGTCAGAGTTCTAGGCAGCCTGCCTTGGTGCCCAGGCTCCTTCGGGGGGCATATGGGACAGGGCGCCAACCACTCCCCAGCTCAAACTGGATGAGCTTCCATTGCTTTATAGTCTTTTTATAATTTTAAACCATTTCCAATGAGGTATAAGTAAAATAGTCTAATTGCATGTATATCCAGAATCCCATGGCAAAGAAAATTTATTAAAGAAAAGCCACATGATAGACTGACCCAGAATGGTCAATGCTTCATTCATCTTAAACCATACTTGAAAATTTTTAATTAACTTTTTACATTTAAATTAAAATAATTAAGAATTTATTTAAATGTATTAAAAATAAATTCAAAATGAAATTAAAAATTTAAATTTTTTAGAAAGGTGTCGGAGGAAGTCATTTACAACTGTCTGAAGGAGGCTGTTGAAGAGCGTTGACCACCCAGCCACTGCTGCTTAGGCTGACCACCACCGTCCTTTGCCAATTTAGAACCATTTCCACCGGTCCGGTTTTCAAATTTCCTCACAAAGGACCCTTTCACCTAAAAGTGGTAGCTAGCAGTGGAGAGTGGCGTGGAGAATGAAACTGAAGAGTGCGTTTGATCGATTACCTTGAGAGAACAAATGCCATGACCATGGGTCCTGAAGTTCACAGCCAGCTCATCCTGCCATTCTGTCTGCTCCTTCTACCCTTCCTTCAGCAAATGATTACTGAAAATCTCATGTCAACCTGATATTTTTTGGTTCTGTGATGAGTCACTCTGTACCTCTGATTTTCCTGTTCGTCTATAAATTACAGGGTCTTTTGTTTTGTTTCCTCGCAAGGCTTTGTAAAAGAAGCGTACTGCAGAGGGCTGGAGTGAACTTTACTAATATGTTAGAAGCTTCAAGGAAAGGGGCCTGAGCTAACTGGAATACTTTTTACTATGGAAATATGACTATTTTCAAATGTTAAAAGGCAAAAGCAATTTCTCATCAATTCTAAAGTCGGATGGCCTTTGTCAAGAAATTGTTATTTAGACCTAAATTAGAATTACACGGAGAAAGGAGCTTTCTGTTCCACACTTTCTCATTCAGAAATGCAAAAAAATGTAGGCAATAATCCCATAGACACATCACTTTTGAAGTTTTATGATGGAGACATGTAGTGCTACTTATCTTGTGAAGATTGCTGATCAATCGCTTCTAGAAAAATTGAAAGAACTGGCATGGGTATAATCAGAGTAGGTAGCACAGTGAAAGCTGAGTTCCTCTCGTCTGGAAATGGTTCAGATTAAGAGCCAGGGACAGGACAACATTTGGGCCCTTGTTTTATATAAGCCCGTCGTGGAAATAAATGAAGGCCAAACAAATGAGAGAAGCAAAGGTGATTTGTTCAGAGTTGCTATAGCGTGAGACTCAGCTATCATCACTTGCATTTTGACAGAGACTCAAGGCACACAGAATGGGAAAGCTTCATAGTGAAGAAAGGGATAATTCAGGTGTGCCCCCATGGAGCCTGTGGGCATGGGGAAACTGGAGGTGGCTACCAGAAGCCTACATGGTAGGTTAGAGGTACATCTTTGTCTTTCTCTGGTTGGACCCTAAGTTGGGAGCAGAGCCAAAAATTAGGGAAGCTGGCAGTTATTCACCAAGTCCTGGCCATTTTGAGCCAATTGGTACAGAAGTTGTTACCTGGCTTCCTGGTTGTTACTGGAGATAGTGGTCTGACTTCCTATAAGTCCAACACATAGGCCTCTCGAGCTAGTTCCTATAGGTAATGGGTTGGTTTCCCTGTCCTGGTTTCTGCAGCTAGTGAGTTACAGCTCTGTTTTACACATGATCGAGTCATTGTCTGTATATTCAGTCTCTCATCATCAAACTGAGCTCACACATGATCACCTACCTTTCTGAAGAGCACCTTCATCCAGAATACATTTGTACTTTCAGCCTTTCAGGTGGCCAGGAGCAAGTCAGCCGTAGCCAGTCCCCCTGAAGGTAGCGCCATTGGTGTTGGGTGTGGTTATAAGGGAGGCACCCTCACCGTTGATGAGCAGAGCTGCTACCGCATGATTCTGGTACACAGTGCACCAAACACTCTGCTCCATAAATAACTCTTATATGCAACTGGCCCTGTGCTTTCTTTGCAGAATTACAACAGGTATCATGAATTGAATCTTTATTACATGTGCTATGCTTAATATTTAAATATATTTTCTCACTTGTTCCTCACAATAAAGCTATTAGGTACATAGTACTATTGTTTCCAATTTATAGATGGTGAAACTGAGTCTGGGAGAGATTAAATAATTTGTCAATGGTCATGTGCCTAGGAAGTGGTGGGGTTGGTGTTTGAACCCAAGTGGCTTTAATCATTACTGAGCCCTTATGCTACTGTGGGAGCCAGAATGGGCAAAATGTGTCTTTTTTATGTGCTAAGCGGATGAGAAGGAGAAACTCATCAAACAGTGCTTGAATAAGTAAAAGAAGATGTGACTCCCTTCTGAAAACTCTAAGGAAAGCTCGTAACAGTGATCACTAATCAGTCAGGACACCAGGAGCTTCCTGCGGGGCCAGGACTCCAAGGACACAAAGAGGTATAAGAAGTAACTCTTGCCTTCAAAGCCTTTATTAGCTGACTGATGAGTCCCAACTGGCACACAGGACACTCTTCCTGAAAAATTGAGTGCTGTCCTCTGTGTATGCAGTGAGTAAAACAGGAACTAGAAAAATAAAAAATAAATAGGGATGGAAAGTCGAGAGGACTTCTGAGAAACACTGGACTGAGCGTTTGCAAGGCAAGCAGAAGAGAGAGGCACGGCTGAGTATGGAGGACATTCCAGAAAGAGCACCACATGGGGCAGGCAGGGCCAGGGGCAACCCCGAGTGCGTAAGGGTTGGAGAACAACGGGGAACGCAATTTCCTACCATAGGCCTGGATGATGGTCATTATTCTGAGGGCCTTGAAAGCCAAAAATGGAAACTGAAACCTACACATACTGTGTGATACGAACAAATACACGTTCTGTAAATAGAAAATAACATGATAAAAGCCATGGTTCAAGAGCATTAATAATCTGTCAGTGATACATGAAATATATTATTGGGGAAAAACTCGACATCCCATCCAAAGCCCATCTAGGAAGCCACTCGAGTAATTCAGGCCTGATGTCATGAGATTCTGCATGTAGCAAAAAGGGAAGGGAGATAGATGGCCATAGGTTTAGAGAAAAATATATATAGGCTTGAAACACTATTTGAAAGATGCAAACAATAGACTTGGTGACAAATGTGATCAAGAAAAGGCATGATTTAAAATGTCTCCCAGGTTTCTAGCCAAGGAGAGAGGCAGTAGACAGTGCAGAAACCCCCTTTAGCAAGGGAGGATTTACTGCTCTAGCTCCAGCAGGCTGCTGGCAGGTGGCCCTCATTGCTAAGGGTCAGTGGGCATTGTCTCCGCTGAGAGGAGCCATCAGTGCAAGCTGGCACGCTCTTCTGGGCAACCACACCCAGTGACGGACACGGGGGTAAGACCCAACTCACCTGTCCCCAGCTAGCTGCAGCTTTGAGGGGCTGTCCCACTTTCCCAAGTCCCTCTCAGGTGGCTGAGGCTTCTGTCCGTTAGAATCGACCTCTCAGTCGGCCAGTCCTGTTTTCTTCTCTTCCCTGCTTCCCACCCGTGCTGATCCCGGTGACCTTTAGAGACCTCCAGCATGCTGATGTCCTCTCAGAGCCTGCTTCCTGGGGAACCCAACCTGCAACACTAGAAGAATGGGCCTATCATCAATAGAAACCAGAGTTGAAAATTATGCTACTCTGCAGGTAGAAAACCTATTGGCAAATTCCTTCCTGAGAAGGAGCCCCTAGCAAAGGTCAAGACACACCCAGAACACCACTGCTGTGGCTCATGAACTTTGTCTTCACTTTGCAAGAGATGAAAATAAAAGTTGCTTTATTTATTTTGCTTTGTTTTGATGAAACACATTCTCTGTAGCAAACCACGTAGATCCCATAATTCCTGGTTTATATCTGTACAAATAGCACTTTATGAAGAAATTAACTCTGCTCTGTCAAACACACATAATCATTTGATGTTTTGAGCATATTTTAAAAGTCAACTTAAAAAAAAACATAATGAGCCATAGGGTTTGACAAACTCAGAACTGTCTTCACAAATTTTACAGAAAAAAAATTAAAATCATGTTTGAGAAAACTATTTAGTGATATAGAGAAAGTTTGTGACATAGTAAATAAAAATGAACATTAGAAGGATGTATAGTCTGATTCCAACTTAGAAACAAATAAATAGATCTTTTCCTGTATGTATGAATGAAGACTGAGGTGATACATATTAATATGTCAACAGTCTCTGAATGGTAGGATTGTAGCTAACTTTTATTTTCTTTCCTATACTTTCTGGATCTTTCAAATATTCAAGAGTATATAATTCTATTGTCAGAGATAAATTTTAACTGAACAAAGGTAGTCTCTAGATTTAGCGTATATGGGACAAAATGTCAAATGGAAGTCAGGGTATTTCACCTTGTTAATGCTTTGGTCTCCTGCACCAGTATGTTTTTAAACTACAGAAGTAGTTTCCATTGGAAAATTGCTGACTTTGACAATTCTCACCTTCCTAGAAATTTTGTCTGTGTTTTTTTCCCCATTAACTTTCTAATCAAAAACAAACAAACAAAAACTACTGCTGCCTTTCTCTTTGAGTTTCAAGTTTAGAAATGTTGTTCTGCCTTCAAGTAGCAAACCATATTGTCTTATATCTCATCAGTGTCACTGGGACATCCTTGGCAATGAAGTTTCCTATGCCTCTTTCTTCCACTCTTAAACATGGAAAAATCTTGGATGGGTCAGCCAAGTGCTAAATTGTGCTACTTGCTGTTCTGAAAACAGAATCAAAAAGAACAGTGGTACCAAAACATTGGAAAATGAAAATAACAAAATTATCTATGCTTACTTTATTGTCATCTTAATTACTTTATTCTACTATAAAATCAATACATGCATAGTGGGGAGACATTTGGAATTTTATTTACTTCACTCAAAATCAAAGTAAGGCAAAATATATTATCCTACTCTTTAAATTCATAACATTGAACTTTTGTATTATGAATTAAGTAAAATTCAAACAGGATGTGACACTTGCCAGTGTTTGGTAAACAAAGTGTGATGTGATAAATCATTCTTCAGAGGGGCTCTTGTTAACTTGCAATAGTTTCAAACTGACAGCTCTTCGCTGATGGCACCCTGTTGCCCGTTTTAAATGTCACTATAAAACCCAACTATTTCTGTTTAAATGTTCCTTTTACAAGGTTAGTATTCAAAGAATTGACACAATTTTTATATCTGCATTTTATACCATAAGCATATTCCACACTGCTAACACAGTCCTTTTTTTAATTTAATTTGTATATTTAACAAAACAATACATGCAGTTTCAGTAGATCAGTAGTGTTATATACGTCCAAAGGAGGAAAACCAATATTCCCTGACCCCATCCCTCCTCGCTCCTAATTTCCCACACTTCTAAAACAACCACATTCATCCCTTTTAGGTGCTTGCCCTCATATGGGTACATAAAGTGATTAACTGGATATAGCTTTATTTTTAAATTACAGACAGTATTTGTTGACTTCCCTTTATCCAGTCTTAGCCTTCTTGCCCCACTTTATCACACACACGTCTCTCCACCATACTTCCAATGAAGTTTAAATTAGTTTTTACTTATATCAGTGTCATATTGTTACATGATAATAATCATATCAGTTCTACCCACAACTGAGCCATGTAGTTCACTCTTATATTATTACCTGTCTTGTTCAATGTTTTGTTTTCTCTGGAGCTAATCATTGTCTTGGTCTCTTAACTTTGCTTATTTCTTTGCCAAGTTTTCTTTGTAGTCACCACCAATTCAACCACACTTTTCCAAATAAGCTATAAAAATCCTTACAAATGTTATCAGACCATCAGAGAATAAAATAACTTCTACTTTTCCCTTTGAGAGCATTCCTGCTGGATGCTTCCTCCTTGCTCTTCTGCTCTAATTTATAATGTTTATTCTAGAAATTACTAGTGCTGTCATTCTGGGAACTCCCTTCATTTCTCTCCTGTATCAGATCTCTTGTTTCCTGAATCCCATGTCTTTCTCTTACTCGATTTAGTCTCTCATTTTGATAGAGCACATTCTCTAGTAGGTTCCTGAGAATGGTTACAATGGGGTTTCTTTTTGTGACTTTTTTTCTATCTGAATATGACTTCTTAACATTTTTTCACACTTGATAGTTTGAATCACTATTCTGGATGGCAAATGATTCTAACAATTATTGACATCTCTGCTCTATGGTTTTCTAGTGATACTGCTTTTCAAAGCCATTCTGATACCTAATTCCTTGCATGTGATAGCTTTTTTTCCCTCTCTCTTGAAAGTTTTAGGAAGTTCTCTGTAGCCTTAAATTTTTTCAGTGATATGCCTTTGTATAAATCATTTTTGTTTATTGTGCTGAGAACACTGTGTGCCCTTTCAATCTGTAAATTTCTGTTCTTCATAAATCCTTGGAATTTTCCATATATTATTTATTGGATACATTTCTTCTCTCTCCTTTATCTGGTTTTTTGAAACTCCTGTTAGTTAGATCTATAATCATATTTGATATATGGTATTCTAGTTTTCTTATCTCTCCCCTATTTTCCATCTCTTCAGCTTTTTTGTTTGTTTGTTTTATTATCTGGAAGATATTCTAAACTTTATCTTCCAACTTTTCTACTGAAGTTTATTTTTAATTTATTACTAATGTCACTGAAATTTCCTTTTGAATGTCTAAGAGCTCTTTCTTATTCTCTACATGCTCCTTTTTTGTTTCTTTCTCCTCCTTTTTTTTCAGTAGATACTTTTTCTCAACTTAAAAAGACATTAATGATCATCTTTTAGGAATATTTTTCTGCTCCCTGAATTCATCTGTTTCCTTAGAGTTCCCTCCTTCCTGTATTGGGGTTTTCTCACAACCCCATGATCTTTGATGACCCATTCATATCTAAGAATGAAGTGCTAAAATTCTGATCAGAAGCTCTTTATGTACAAACGAAGCTTGTGTCTGTCCAGGGGACATGGACATGGCTTTGGCAGACCCCACATATTAATCAAATTCCCCTCCCTTTTGTTGATCAGATTCCCCAGAGAAGAACCTAATTTCTCCTGCCTGGAGGTGATTAAGCTGGATAATGGTGTTCTGAGGAGCAAATGGAACACATGGAGGAGAGCTTATAGAATGCCCCCTTTCCCCTAACTCCCATGTTTTGCCCTCAGGTCTTCTTGCCATCTTCAGCCAGACCCTCTGTGATCCACCCTCTCTGGAGAGGAAACCAGCTTCTGCTGGGAGGTGAAGGGGAGGTGCTGGCTTCAGAGGCTGGGGCAGGGAACTGGGGTCCCAACTACACCTTATACAACTAGTTCATCAGTTTCAGCTCCAGATACCTCTAGTGGGTACCTGTTGCCTACAATTCCCGAGACTTTCTGGGGTTCTGTGGTGAAAAACACATGGTTTCCTGTTGGCACTCCACTGACAGCCTTGAATTTTGGGTTTCTTCTCTCTGCTAAGTCTGTTACCACCTGTCATCATCTGTCCACGTTCACTTGTCTTTGACTGCCCATAAATTTAATGAACATCTCTTGTCTGCTTGCTCATTCTTTCTGCACTCTTGTGTGTTTATAGCATTTTTGTTATTACCTTTATTACCTTTCTAGAGATGTTTGAACAGGAGGCAAAGATAAGCATGCATGCTAACCTAGCATAACTTAATTAAAGGCTTCTCCCTCTCTTGAATTTATACCACTTATTTTCCACTCTAGGATATCCTCAAATTATGTCTCACGTCCCAGTCGTGCTTTGAGAGGCATGAGGAGGTATCCCATCAAACCAAAGGGCTCCATGGTCAAGGCCTGATGTCCACCATTCATTTGGCTCTTGTTCCTCGTTTCTTTTGTGACATCCTAAATATTAAGCTCTTGATTCTGATTTAATTTCTAATTACATTTATCATATCATATATCCCTAGCTATACCCTAAATTATGTACTTAGTTATATCTTGGAATCATATACTACACTTCCTTGCATAATATATTCACTTTAGTACATAATAACATAACTATTTAGATTTCTGTTGCTGCTGATTAGAATATAAGCCTTTTGGACAAGGAAGGACCATGTCTTATTCATCTCTGTACTTCCAGCACCTGGCTTAGTAGCTGGAATATCTCAGGGATTAATAAATGTCTGCTGATGAGTAAGTGGATGAGAGACGTGCTTTTTTATACATTCCATGATGCTCTTTTTACCTTGTACCTAAGAAGAATCCCTGAAAGCACAATCGATGCCATAGTGTCTTTCAGCTGAAGTGTTTATGTGATCCTAAATGAAAAACCATGGAATCCTGGGAGTTCTTCCAATAGAATAGGACAGGGACAGGGGAAATTTGGGGAAAGGACATAGGATCTCCCTTCTTCCCATCGCAGGCACACGCCTTTCTCCAAGGAATCACCTGCCTAGTCATCCCAGCCAGATGCTTTGCAGCCCCCTCAGAAACCGGATAGGTCTACTACTCTGAAGGAGAGGAGGTATATTTCGGGTAGTCCTAAGGAGGATCTCAGAATTCATTTGCCAAGAAAAATTGTTTCATAAATGGTGACCATGTACAGCAGAAATGGTACCGTTAAAAAATATTTCCAGTTCAATATGAGTTAAACTGATTATAAGGGTTACCCTTGGAAACTAATTATCAATTAAAAAAAACCTGTTTCTGTGAGAAAATGCATTTTGAGTTCCAAACGTGTATATAAACTTTTGGAACACTGCTCACTTATATGTTTGGGACTGATTATATTGTGTTTATAGTCCATTTGGGGATGAGAGAACAAAAGGAAAATAAAATTATCAACTGGATAATGCCACTACTGGGAACAACAAATTTAAAGTTACAATATAGACTAAAACTTGGAATATAATAGCAGAATAAAATGAACATATTTTACAATTTGTGATATTTGTGGGCTGGCGTGGTATCTAAAGAAAGAATGTCTTATAACATTGTTCTGCACAGGTCTCATGAAGCTATGTTTGAAACTGTCCCAGGTCCTGAGATAGTATAACTTAATTCTGAGTTCAGAAAAATGATGAATGGGCACTGTGCCATATACCGCCTTTACAGTAGTCTTAATAATTACACATACATTCTTAAAAATCTTTTGGAGCCTTATGAATGGACTGGAATTGGCTTGGCAGTGGAAGAAAGGATCTCAGAGGTTAAGGTATTCTCTGAACTTAGCATTTCTTTATTTTTTATTATAATAATATGATGATATTAATAGTCAACTCAGTGTTTCAGAGCAAAACGAAGGTAGAATTTGGGACATTCAGAATTTTGCGATGAAACAAATGCCAGGGGGCTCAGCAGAGCCACTGCTTTTTATATCAGCACGAGCATTACTGGTGTCCTAAAAGAATACTGCACTGCACCCTAAGGATAAAGTCTCAAGAGAGACTAATTTCTCCTATAACTAAAACCATGCTGCCCAAGACTACATGTGCAAATATTTATCATTTGTGTGGCCTGAATACTTTTCACTTCATAGTCCATAGGTCCATTATATATTATACTCCCTGTATATTGCTTATTTTGCTAACACCTTTAAAAACCCATTTAGAGTTATTGTGAAATTATAAATGGCGATGGATGGGTTCTATGAACAACACCATATTTAGTTATTGAGGGAGCAGATATTGATTGAGTGCTTCACTTAAGCCAGACACTATGATAGGTGCAAACTTTAGATTAAATATTGGCCTACAGGGTTTAATAACACTGTTTCATAATCTTTCACTGCTGGGCTACAAAAACTTGAGTGACCTTTCCAAATTAAATATCTCTATAATTGTCAGTACAGATGGCCCCTGACTTACAATGGCACAACTTACTATTTTTCAAATTTATGGTGGTACAAAAGCAATACACATTCAGTAGAAACCAACATACTTCAAATATGGAATTTTGATCTTTTTTCAGGCTATGATATACAGGATGGTCCTCTCTCAAGTCAGCAAGTGCAGCTTCCGGTCAGCCACGTGATCACGAGGGTCAACAACTGACATGCTTACAACCATCCTGCACCCATACAACCATTCTGTTGTTCACTTTCAGTACAGCATTGAATAAATGATATGTATTTATACATGATATATACCTGAGATATTCAACCCTTTATTTTAAAACAGGCTTTTTCTTAGATGATTGTGCCCAACTGTAGGCTAATGTGAGTGTTATGCTCTTACAAGAACAGTCTTAAGATAGGCTAGGCTAAGCTCTGATGTTTTTAGTAGGTTAGGTGTATTAAATGCATTTTTGACTTACGGTATTTTCAACTTATGATGGTTTTATTGGTATATAACTCCATCGTAAGTCAAAGAAGACCCGCATTTTTTTATTGAATATATTGTTGCCCAAATAGGCCTAATATATTATATGGGTTCTTTTCCTTTTATATTGTATCTGAATTTTTAATTGAAGGAAAATTTATGGTCTTTCACTTTCTAAACCAAAGCCAAAGTCAAATCTGCTTAGCAGTTTATTGCTATCAAGTTTTCATGTCAGGTAAGTTTGATTAATTTCATTAAATAAATGAAGAGGAAAGAGTAAAAGACTAACCAAATACATCCCAAAAAGTAAATAATAGATTTTAAAATATGAAATGCCCTTGATTCTTAGTACCCCCTGGAATCACGAAAACTCACAGTGGTGGAGATGGTGATAATCCTAATAATGGGCTTTCTCTTGGAAGCTCTAAGAACATATTACTTACCATAGGTGTTGTATATACTGTTAACAAAAGAGAAAATCTTAAAGAATATGTATTTTTTTTAAAGCCTATCTCATCAGGAGCTAATATTGTCAGGTATTGTATGAAAAGTTGAGCTGAACATGTCCCCATCTTCTAAGAAGACACGGGAGCTCATTCAGCTCCTAGCTCTGACATTCATGTGACCTTGCACGGACCTTAACCACTCCAAATCTGCTACAGTGAGGGCAATAATCTTTGTGCCCCAGAGGTGAGGGCCAATTAAAAGGTGAGATTACCTGTAAGTAAGCATTTTGCCAAGTGGAAGGACTTTTTCTTTAATCCTCCTCATCATCATTCCCCTGATTCATTTCCTGTTGTGCCCTGAAGGTGGGTGTTACCTGTGGAAGTCTAACCTTCCAGGGGAGTTGTCAGGAGCTCAGTTTCTGCTGATGCTGGTAACTGCTCACATCTTGCATGGAAGGATGGAGGTGGGTCAGACAGGTTGCCAGGCTCCAGGCAGGATCAGTCCCCCAGGGTGGCTTTTCCTCTCCCCGCCTTGTGTCCTGCCTATTTTTAGACCTCTAACGGCTCTTACAAGCACAGGAAGATACAGGTTACCTCGGTGTGTCCACCTCTACGTGCTGACATGTCAGACCCTCACACTTCATCCAGGGTTCTGAACACTGTCTTGAATCAAGGCAGACCTTAGAGACCATGGAGAGAGGATAGGAGCCGTGCATAGAGTCTCTGAGGGCAGCAGGTTTTCAAGCAGGCTGACCAGCTCTGCGACATTGCATCCCTCACACTGATGAACTCTGAAGGGTGTCAGTTAAATGTAGCAAGTCTTTGTCTTCAAAGGGAAAAAGGCATGAAGTAGCACCTACTCACTCACCAACATTACCGCTTTTGCTGGCTGATCACAACAATAGATTTGGGCTGATTTCCTATTCTCAGGCAATCAGTGACAGGAGGAGAGGGTGCCATCAGCAGGGTGCTCCAGTTGACCTTCAGCTAAATTATTGTTCCTTTCCTCTCCTGCCTTTCTCTCAGTATAAGAGAAAGGGGAGTAGAGTGGCTCTCCATTTTTGAAAAAAGGAAAAAGCAAGAAAACAGGTGCATGGCCAGAGCTGTCTAGCCAAGGGAGATGATTGATGGTGACAACAGCCTTCTTAGTCTGGCAGCTGTTTTGTTTGCCCCACCCCTTGTGTCAGCGAATAGCAAAATAACTTATTAGAGCTATTCATGTCAGAGATATATTCAGTAAATATTTTGAGAGCTATAGTTTTGGATGTTGCCTTTTTATTTTTTAATATTAAAAAAATCCCCAGACATTAAAGGCAAAGTTGCAGCCTGATTAGCTTTGGCAGTTGCTTGGCCTTCTGCAAATAAAGATAAGATCGGCACATTTCAAATACCTGTTTTTGATTCTTGCTATGTCAGAGATTTCCTTTCCAAAGAGAAGATGTAAATCAGAAATTTTGAAAGCTCCATTCAATGCCATCCCAAATAAGTATCTCTCAGACTGTGCAAATGAGCACTAGAAAGTACAGTTTGAAACTTGGATAAAAGTGCATTACTTTGCAACAATTGGTATTGAAAATAAAGCTACTGACAACTAGAGCCATTTGGGGAGATTGGATGTTCTCTTGTTATAACTTTCAGAGCATTTTTATATCACTTGGGGAAACCTAGAGGTGTTTTTCAGCAGTGCTGCGTAAGATGAATTTCTCCTAACAGTCTATCTCATTGTTATTACAGACGAGTTCAGCATGAGTAGTCAAGGAGGTAATATAACTGCTAATGGCATTCGGTGCTAATGCATAGTGGAGTAGCTTAGGTTAACATAAAGAGTTAGGTAAAGGTGTGGAACTGGCCACAATTAATCTCAAGTAGAACCCAAATAAAAACCAAAACTCTAAGCGGAAATAATGGCATTCTCTAGTTAGTTCAAAGGGCAACAAGTGGAGAATTATTTTTTGTTAATTTCTTTCACCTGCAATATGGAATATCCCCATGTAAGTCCTTGATGTCAATTGACTGATAATAGATCTATTTCACGATGCTGTCCCATGTAATGTTCATCTCTGCGAGCTTTCTAAATTTACTTCTAAAGGCTGAAATGATGATGCAGATAAAAAAGAAGTCACTATTCTGTAAGTTTTTACTAATGCATTATGCAAAGGCAGTATCTCTTGTATCTATATGATGTCTGATACATACAAATTAATGTAGATAGATAATATACATGTGTTCAAATTAAGAAATGGAATAATAAAAAGAAACCCATGAACCCATTACTCAACTGAGAATAGAACATTACTATTACTGTCAAGGTTTTCTGGAAGTTCCTTCCCCAATCTTATCTTTCCATCCCACCTAATTGCTATCCTGATGTTTTTGATTTGTTGTTTTTAATTCTATCCACTTTGTTGTTCACTTTATCATTTCCTTTTTGGTTTAAACAATATATTGTTTGGTTTTATAACACAGTCTTGACATAAAATCAGTTCTCACCTCAACACCCACTCACAATTTCAACCTCTTCAATGAATTTTCTAAATACCTATATATCTTTAAATATTGTGCTTATATTGTTACTAATTGGTTTTTCACTTTTAGAAAATACCTACTTTCTTCCTACTTTGGAATTTGAAAGCAACTGTTTCATACACATCCCACCCATCTCCACACATACATATTCAAACTCCCCTTCTCCCATATCCTCCCACAAGGCTGCTACGATTACTTAGAGATATATGGTCACATCATTAATCAGAGTTTGCATAATTAGGACTATGTGAATACTTTTCACATCCTAGCCATTTAGCATATTATGATTACTTTTTCTTTTCTGTATAATATTGAGTGTTCCCTAGTAATTATTTTTTCATTCAGTGTTCTATGTGCCCACCATGAATTCAACTCCCAAATTTCCTCCCAGCTCTGCAAATCTCCTCTCAAAATGTTCAAATGTATTAAATAGTCTATTCGTTTCACCGCCTTGAAATGTTCCAACCCGTTCCAATCTGGACTGTCAGCAGTCGTCATTAGGGACTTTGTTCTAGAGACGGCCTTTCTCGGCACTGTCTTGCATCTCTGTTGTACTGAGTCTCCTGTTTCCTGGGCCATAGGTCTTCCTTTCTCTGGTTTTACACCCTTGTTTTGCTGGAGCACACGTGCCAGTAGCTTTGTAGGAAAGGATACATGGATGATAAGTTTTTGATATGTAAATGTCTAAAACTGTCTTTATTGACTTTTTATAGAATTCTAGGGTGGAATTCATCTCCCTTTAGAATTTTGAAAATGTCAACTTCCATCGAAAAGCCCAAAGCCCTTCTGTTTTGAACCTTGTGTGAAAGCTGTACTTTTCTCTGTGAGATGTAAGACCTTTTTGATGCAATTGGTCTGAAATTTCATGATAATATGACATTCCCATATCCCCTTAACAATATGTCTTTCAATCTGGAAAATCACGTTGTTTAGTTCTGAAGAATATTACTTCAACTATGTCATTAATAGATTTCTTCTGTCCAATTCCTCTGATTTCTTGTTACAGAATGATTATTATTCAGATGTTGGATCTCCTGGTCTAATCCTTATGTTTCCTTGTTGTTTTTTTTTCCCCCTCCTATTTTCTATCCTTTATTGCTTTCTCTATTTTCTGGGAGATTTCTTCAACTTTACTTCTTACCCTTAATTGAGTTTTTCAGTTCAGCCATCAGGCTTTTGCTTTTCTCAAGAGCTCCTTTTTTTTCCCTTATAATAGTTCTTCTTTATAACATCCTATTATTTAATAGATGCACTTGCACACCTGAGGATTTCAAAGTTTTCTTTTTCTGACATAGTCTCTGCATGCTCCAAGTTGTTTCACTTTCTTTTTTGTTGCATTGATCTTTGTCTTTAACATTTAATGCTTTCCTCAAAGCTTGGAGATACTTTCTGCCTGTTCATATTTGAGAGTGGTGCATTAAATAGCATATTGGAATCCCTGTTGTGTGTGTTAAAAAAAATGTATCTTTCCCAAGTTCTTAGTTTGTATTTTAACTTTTTTGTGCCATAATTCCATGAACAGACTTTTTAATTTTACTGTAGCATATTTCAGTTTTTACCCTTAGGTTTTTTGCTTTTTATTTCTTGTTCAATAAATCCCTTTCATCAGAAAGGTATTTTACTATATTTCTTTTAAAAGTCTCTTACTAACAGTTGTGCCTTTCACATTTAAATATTTAATTCACCTGAAAGTAAAATAAAATATGTATATCTCCAGCAAATACCTGGCATGATAGGCGTCCAGTATCATTATTTTCCCATATGGATAACTAACGGCCCAGGCACCATTTATTGGAAAGTCCATTCTTTCCTCACTGACAACTATGGCAGAAATGTCATAACTCAAGTTTGTGGTTGTACCTATTTCTGGGCTCTCTATTCTGCTCCATTGTTCTAATTGATAATAAGATAATGAAAGGACAGGTTTCTCTACTTACTCTTATCTAGAATATCAATCTGAAAATAAAAGAAAGGAAGGGGAATAACTCCTAATATGAAAGAAATGGTGGGCTTGACTCCATTCATTCAGTCATCAGAAATGTATTACGTACCAGCTGTTTCAGACAAGCTCTAGAAATTGAAAAATAAATGAGCCACAATGCCCACCCTAAGTGAATGAAAAATTTAGGAGAGGAGACTAATAACTCCACTTTAGTTCTGTTATAAGCAAGAATAAAGGAGGCATATGATCCTGTATGCACAGAGAGGAAGAAAGTAACTATGCCCGGGGATAGTTAGGAAAGTCTTTACAGGTTTGACCAATAAAGGTAGAATCAGCTTTGTCTGAAAATATAAACTGGCATTCAGTAGAAGAGAGAGGGGAAGGAATTACAGACAGAGGATACTCCATGTAAGTATGGAAGTCCATGATCTGTTTCATAATAAAGGGTCAAGCAAAGGAGAAGATCAGGTTAAAAAAGTGATTATGACCAGACAGGAAAAGACATTGTTTGCCCAGCTGAGATGTGTGAACTTTGCCCTGTAGGCAGTGGTGGACTCAGAGAATTTGAAGTAGGAAGATGATATCACTTTGCTGTGCATTTGGTGGCATAAAGACCAGAGCTTAGGAGACACTGGGGAGGGCACTCGGTATGAGAAGCCCAGTCCAGTTTGAAAGCTGTGTCCATGGGAGAGACGCTGAGGTCTGAACTTAGGCAGGAGTGAAGGGAATGGATTGATCAAGTGACATTAGAAAGGAGAAAGAACAGGGTGTGGTGAAAGTAGTTGTCAGTGTAAGGGGAAGGGTGGAGAAAATATGAGCAAATATGGTAAGGAATTCTAGCTTCGGTACTAAGTGGACAGGGCCAGTCACTGACCTTTGGAAACAGAAGTCACTGCACAGGAGGAGTATGACAGGGTGCCTGGCAGAGAAGAGGGACAACCCATGACTTTGAATTTCATCATGTCGAGGTTGAGGGCCCCAGAACATCTGGGTGGAGAGATAGGGAGGCAGTTGGAGGTACAGGTTTAGAGCTTAAGAATTATTCACCATTAAAACCCTAAATATGCCCAGTGTCTCTCATTCCTTGAATAATCTGGACCCTCAAACATCCTAAATCCTTCTCCCACATCCCACAGTGGTTAAAAACATCTTCCAAATGAATATACTTAGCGTTTCAGAGTATTCACCCTCTGTGCATTTTTGGCCTTAAGACGTAAATAGGGACAATACCTCACTCTGCTTTTCATGGGGAAAGGGAGAGATGCTAGCTCAATGACTCTCCCAAGATTTGTGATGGAAGTAAAGAAATGTGGTGCCCTGGGAAAGAGTCTCCCTGATGGGGACATCCACGTCCTCAACTCTTACAGAATCTCTGCCACAGTGACAGGAAAGGGGTTGGCATTAATTGTGACCTTGTATCTCACCTTCTACACAGTTTTAAAGTACTTGGGAGCCTAGAATTAATCAAGGAAAGATGCCAGCATGCTTTAAAGTACTTGGGAGCCTAGAATTAATCAAGGAAAGAATGACATTGCAACAAGAAAGAGCACTTGGGTTGCAGGAAGTTGAAGGGGCTTGTATATCTAAATCATAGACCAATAATAAGGTACCTGTTCGTTTTACTCTGTGACTGGAGTATGATAGTTATGTTTCCCGAGTAAAATGGAATAATTAAAAGTAAAAGATGTTGATTTCTAGCTACTTATAAAATACATATACAATGTTTCCTTTATTTCATGGTGTATCTTTGGTATCTTTCTTAGTGATTGCCATTCACACTGAATTTTAAGAGTGCACTGACCTTCTGTAGGAATATAGGAAATAATTAAACAGTCACTGCCCTTGCCTTAGGTGCAAACTTGAAATATGTGTGAAACTTGGATAATGTGTGAGCATCATCCCCTACTTTAGGCTGGGAACTAACCAATGCTTAACACAAATTTTAAGCTGTAATACGTGAAGTGGTTACTACAAATCCATGGCGAATCTTGTGTCAAACACCAAGGGTATGTCTGCTGCCTTATGGTACAGGAATTTAAGGGTACTCATATTGTTCGTTGTAATCAACCCATCAGCTGAGCATTATAAATCCTTCCCTAGGCCATTATTTACTCTGGGATATATGGGTTCAAATGAGATTTGACTTATATGGCTGGCCAACAAAGATGAAACCAGAAAACATGAAGATGTATTTGTAGACTGAACTATCCATCACACTGTACTTCAGACTCATTCCTAACCCAATCAGAGATTTACAGAGACCAGAAAACTTACTCCTTAAAACTCTTGATTGTTCTTCTCCCCTAAAATAAGCCTTTTTCTCACAGTTTAGCTGTTAAGATGTACCAAGAGTGCTATGCTATCAAACAACACTGAGTCATGCTTCAACGTTGCAGCTTGCTTTTTGAGTCTGGTAAGCCGCCGGTCAGGAGCCATAGGCGTCTTGCAAAACTCTTCCCAGCCGCGCCACGCAGGGTTAGTGCGCAGTGCTCGGCGCTCCAGCAGCAGACTGCTCACTTCTCCAAAGTAGCACTTCCTACCTTCCATTACAGTCTATATACTGCCACATGTGTGCAGCCCACCCTAGACCATGAGCTCCGTCGTGGCAGACCCAGGGCTCCTGCATCACCACTTCCTCAGCGTCAGCGCTAGTCCCCACTCCACGGTGAAGAGCTCAGAGACGCTAGATGCTGAGCCTCCCGCAACCAGCTCACCTGCTATGCAACCAGCCTATTATGGGTTAAACTGTGTCTGCCTTCTGCCCCCCCCCCCCGCCACCAAACCCCCAGGATGCACCTACTGAAGTCCTAGCCCCCTATACCTTAGAACGTGATATTTGGAAAGAGAGCCATTACAGATGTAATTCAATGAGGATGAGGTCAGACTGGAGTGGGGGGATGGGCCCCTCACCCAATATGACTGGGGTCCTTATAAAAAGGAGAAATTTGGTCACAGACACACGGGCAGAGAAAGCACCATGTGAACACGAAGGCAGAGAGCAGAGTGATCCGGCTCCAAGCCGAGAGGGCCCAAGGTTACCAGCTAACCTCCAGGAACCAGGAGAGAGGCTTGGAGCAGACCCCGCCTCACAGGCCTCAGAAGGAGCCAACCCTGTGACCTCGTCTCAGACTTCTAGCCTCCAAACAATAATTTCTCTTATTTAAGCTGCCCAGTCTGGGGTCCTTTGTTATGGCAGCCTGAGCGACTTAATACATAGCCTATATCCTAGAAAAGAAGGAGGGAACTGACAAGGTTATTATTATCAGTTCGTAAGAGCAGAAATGACAGCTTTCTAACAGCAAAATTAATCATTCTTAGATTATTCACTTTATAGCCTTCTGATTTTTAAACTTGTAATTGCCATATGTGGTAATAAAAAGTAGAGTGAGAAAGGTCTGATGGAAATGTGTTCTTAAATGAGTGATGTATATTATACTGATGGATGGTTGATGGGTATACTTGAGTGAATGAGGCCCTGTTACAGTAAAACAGGCTCAGAGATATACATAATCTCAACATATTGGTACCAAGGGCCCAATTCATAAAGCTTCTGCTTTGGTATTAAACCCATGCATGTGTTAAAAAGATACTGAAGACAAATGTGCACAAATAGTCATAGACCAGTTTTCCGTTAGTAGAGAGGAGACACACCAACTCACATTTTGCTCCTGCGTGACTATGTTCAGAACCGATATGAAATATCAACGATCCGGAAGGTGAAATTGACGGCGAATACTCTCTCTTCTGGGGCCTCAGAGGAGGGCAGTGGAAGAGCGCAAGTTTTGGAGTCAGAGCTGGCTGCTGTTCCCAGGTCTACTTCCTCCTGGCTGTATAGTCTTAAACAAGTCATTTAACCCTCTAAGGCTCTGTTTCATTACCTGGAAAATGGGGGTAATAACACCCACCTCAGAGAACTGACCTGAGGATCAAGTGAGATACTGGTACAGTGACCAGCAAAATGCCTGGTGATATGCTTAGTAGGGATTTTCAGTAAATAATAACTGCAAATTTTGTATCAGTCCTGGTTATTACTAGAATGCACCAGTTCTGCTGTCAGATGCAAATCATTTGGCAATAATTCTCCATTATTGGAGTCTAAATGGTAATGACCCTGGTAAAGCCTAGCAGTCACTTAGTCGTTATTAACCTTTCCCTTTTTCTTTTCCTCCTTCTTTTCTTAACTGCAGAGCATACCCAAATTATGACCTTGAAGCCCTAGGGCACGCTTGCTTAGCATTCACGGGGTTAGAATGAGCCTGGTTAAAATTCATCCAGGTCAACCTGCAGCCAGAAAACTTTGCATTCTGAAGGACAGATTAAAAATAAAATAGACACTCTGTTAAAGGAAAGGTGATTAGAAGATAAAGTTTTAGAATTTTAGACTGCACAGTAGGCTCTGTTAACTTCAAGACAGCCTCTCCTCAACTCACTAAAACACAGGCCGTACTTTTAAAAACCAGACTCCAATCCGTGTAGCCTTTGTGTGTAGTCTATGAAGGAGGGAGGCCATGAGAAATGGAAATAAAAGCAGGGAAAAGGCCCCAAGGAGCATGTTTCCTGACCGTCTCCAGCACATCCTTGGGCTGCCCTTTTCCTGCCAGGGAAATAATTATGCTCCATTTTGATTCCCTGTCGGCAAGCTAGAAATTATGCCAGGTAGTTTGGGGTTTAAAAGAGTGATTTTTTGAGAAGGAACCGGCCAGTCCACCCATTTCATGTCAAGGCACCACCTACTGAAAGACTGTACAGTAAGGCTTCTGTTAACAAGTGTCCTCTTGTCATCACAAAGCTCCATTTTCCTGTCCTCTTGGTATTTGGACTCTAAGTTCAGCGCTGCCATGTGTTTTCCTGAAAAGAGGTTAATATTTTCTGATTTGAGTTTAGTGAATTACTCCAGGTAACACTCATCTGTCCCTTTCTGCCGACCCACTCTCCCTCCATGTTCCCTGTTGTAATTGCCCATTAATCAGCCTTGAGCTGGCCAATAGGAAGACTCATCCAGAGGGCTATGAACTTGATGAGATTAGAACAAATTAGCCTGGTGATGTGCAGTGACAGGCTCAGGTTGTGTGACAAGCCTGGAATGCACAATTTGGTGGGCAGAAGAACATCCTTTAGCAGAAGGGCTACAGCAAAGCTACTGACGGCAAGTGTCTGTTTGTCTTGTACAGAGACAAAATGAAACCTGAGCAGCATCTTAACTATTGATAAAACACAATTTGGAGAGCTTTAACATTCAGCACTCCAAAATCAAAGGAACTTCGACAATTTAAGAGGCAGATGGGACCTTAAGTATATCTGATCTAAGTCTCTTGTTTTATAGATGAATGAACTGAAATCCACAGTGGGAAAGTCCCCATGTACAGAGTCACAAAGGACTAAAACCCAACTCTCCTCCTTGCTACCTGAGGAAAGGGATCCAGGAGTTGGAAATGGATCATTTGAAGCACAGTGTGTCTAGATATCAATTTTGTCTTACAAACAATGTATCCACTAGCCCAGTGAGAGTCTGTCCTTGCCACAGGAGATACAGTCTTGACGAGCAGATCATGTCTCTGTCTTAGTCTCTTGTCCAGCACTGAAGAGTTCACAGGCTTTCATTACCCTAAAGAAGAACTTCAGGATCTGTCTTCAATGGCTGGAATCTGAGCTGCCGGTCATCCTCAGCACCTAGCACGCCTTGAAGGGGGACATGATAGACACCTAGAAAACCTATAGATGCTTGTTTCTCTCTTTGAATAACAAGTGGTGGTCTGATTGAAACAGGCAGAGAAAAAGGAGATCCAAATGACACAGAATCAGGTGAGGCAAAGGAAGTGCTCAACTGATGAGCAACTTAGCTTGAGCTACTATAAAAGAGTACCGTAGACTGTCTGGCTTAAACAACAGAAATTTATTTCTCACAGTTCTGAAGTTCTGGAGCCTGAAGGTCTGATATCGGGGTACCAGGATGGTTGGGTTCTTAGTGAGAGCCCTCCTCTTGGTTCGTAGAAGACTGTCTCTTATCCTCACATAGTAGAGTGAAAAGTCATCTCTCTTCCTCTTCTTATACAGACACTAGTCCCATGATGGAGACTCCACCCTCATAACCTCCTCTGAACCATATCACCTCCCAAAGTCCTCACCTCCAAATAACATCACCCTGGGGGTGAGGCTTCAACATGTGAATTTGGGAGGGTCACAAACACACAGTCCATCACAGCAACTTACCAGCAATACCGTGAAACCTTCTTCCCTGGAGTCCTTCAAAAATAGTTTATTGTTTATTGCTAATACTAACTTCTCTTGGTTATGAAAGTAAGTTCTACCTAGAGTCAGAGGATGGAACAGATATCCTTAAGTTCCTGCCAAAGTCAAGACTGATTATCTTTCATATTCAAGAGTAAGATTGTTGGCGGGAGCAGTGGGCTCTGAAGGCCACCTGCAGCTGTGGAGGAAGGCATGAGATCAAGGCATTGCCAACTCTGATCTCTCCCTGTCATCCCTCTTTATCTGGAACTTTTAGCTGCCAGCTTCAGATTTTTCAAAGATGGAAGCAAAGATTCTTCAATAAATTTACTGAAAACACAAAGTCAATAACATACGTGCCTCTGCTGAGGCCCACTCTGTCCTCTGTATCACAACAGTCAGTTGGTAGCCCTGTTACTGGACTGCTGCTCATTTCTTTCTGTGATGCAGAGTCACGTATTTACATGCCTGTCTCCTAGGAGACAGGGAAGCCTTTGAGGATAGAAATGATATGATAATCGTCCATGCATCGCAACCTTTACTTATTACAACCTGCCATCCTTTGTGTGATTTCACTTCTTCTGGAGAATGAAATTCAATTCTAATAGTTTCAGGGCTTGAATGGAATGTCAAAATCTACTCTTATACATTTTAAACTAAATCTTTCTGAGAATGCAGCCCTGCTATAACACTGCCCAAAATTGCACAGAACTTTTTGGAAGTAGGTCTGTGACATTTATTAGTGGAGGAAATAGATGCCAGGACGGTAGAGGAACTAGCAACCCTCTTGTATGTTCATCCGAGGGCCATATCCTTGAGGGCCAGCATTCTACCTACCATGGAGGCCACAGGGAAGCATGAAAACTATTCCAGCTTGCTTGGCACAGACTGGCTTGCATTTCATGTACATGGCCCTGCACTTGTGGGACCTTGAGAGTGAGCACCTTTCCTACCCTTTGCACCCTCGTCAGGCACCTCGCCTGTGTTACCCTAACTCAGCCCTGACCTGTGTTGACTTACAGTTGATGCTGAGCCTTCTGCCCTCATCTGGTGCTGGGCCTCAGCCTCACTGCATGACCTATGGCAGTGGGGCTCCCAATGGGATCCCGGTCCAGCAGCACCCCCAGCACCTGAGAACGTGTCAAGAATGCATTCTCAGGAGTCAACACAGACCTGCTGAGTCAGAATTTCTCAGGGTGGGGAGTGTAGGCATCTGGGTTCCCCTCCAGATGATTCGGATGCAAGCTTAAACTTGAGAATGAGTCTGGCGATGGGGGAGGTGGGTATTGATTTGTTTGAACAGTTCGTCCAGTTTTCTGAATTTGAATCTTCTGGAGCTGTTACCTCCCACCCTCTCAAATAGTCTACAAACTAGGGCCTGGAGGCAGCGGGTAACTGTGCCCCCTCCCCAGGCCTGGTTCAGGTTTCTGGAATATGGTAACCCCATCACCATCATCCAAGCCTCAACTCCCACCTGTCTGGGAAGATATATAAAGAAAGATGTCCAGATATATATTTAAAAATGTAGTCCAGATTTATAAAGATATATAAAGGTCCAGATATATAAAGAATGATGAGAAAAACTGACAGAGGTTAACCTAAAAAAGGAGAAGATTAAGGATGTCCATGACACATGACTTCAGATATTTTAAGGTCCATGATGTAGATGACTTAGAATTATTCTTTATACATTACAAGCAGGACGAATAAATAGAAGTTACAGGGGCCCAGATTTGTGCAAAATGATAAGGAGGAACACCCTGATAATCACAGGTTTGCATATAGAACGGGCTGCCTGTAGAGATAATGGGCTCTTCATCACTGTTCAGGTTCAGGCAGAGGCCCGAGGACCCTTGCCAAGGATATGGTAGAGGAACCTCATAATAAGGCAAGAGTGGCCCTAGATTACCTTAAGGTTTCTTCTGACATTCTTCAATCTTAGTACCTTGCAGATAACAGATACCAGAATGTGGAGGAAGGAATGGAGGGAGGGAAGAAGGGATAGTGGGAATAATCCCCAAATTATTTATATCATGATTATTATACTTGGTTTTCACCTCTATGGAAAATGTACTATCAAGTTCACCTTGCAACTATATGTTGTATTGGAATAGTATTACTTTTTATAGTTAATATGCATCTGGGAGCACACATAAACTAAGATCGGGAGAAGTGAAGGGGTGGTTCATTGATTTATGCAGCATGTGGGAATGCGCCCCCTCACCAGGCACTGGCTAAGTAGGTGCTGGGATGACAGAAAGAGTTAAGACATGGGCTCTGCATGGAGGTGTTCAGGCTGGCTTAGGAGCTGGCCAGGTTGATAGATCCCTAAAAAGCGAGGCACCAAATGGATGAGAACTACGAGGCAGGCTGAGTTTAGGAAGGTGTGATGGTTAATACCAAAGCAGAAGACTGAAATTACTAATTTGAGGCCCATGTTCCTCTTCTGGCCTTTCTAAAATGACTTTCAGTCCTTGCTTCCTTTCTTTAAGGGCTTCATTCTTTTCCTGACATCTCTTACCTCCAATAATCTTGTAGCCCTATCTTTTTGGTAACTCCTAGCACACTCTAGAAAACATTGTTTTTAGCCATTAAATTAACATCTTTTAAATAAAATGGAAAAGCAGGCTAAAAGAAGGAGAAAGTTGTGTAGTATTTTTTTGTTGTCGTTGGTTTTAAAGAGCTAATATTTTCATTAGCAAGCTGAAGAAGGTAAAAAGTGGTCTTCATATTCCCTCCCCAGTTCCTGATGTCTGAGCCACTCCAGGCTCTCAGGGAAAACATTTTAGATTTTTAGGAAGTTTGGAAATCAAATGCATCAAACAGATTTTACTCCCTGATGATCTGGAGGCACATCCCAGTCCTTTCTCCCTGCCAACTCACCCTCTGGGTGTCAGTTGTATAGGGTTGTGGTCGGGGAGGTTAGCCTAAAACTGATCTCACCCTGGGGCAGCCCTGGAAATTGCACTTTGGAATTTTGAATTGCTGCAGATAGCTATGACTTCACATCCATCCTCTTCCACTCAACAATCTAGTGAGAATTGGGTAGAGAGAAAGCCTCATCACTGGGTTGCTCCTGCCCTTGAGATAACATTGGATTGAGGACGGGACCTTCAGTGAGGACTCAGCTAATGCTTCCTCCTCACTTTCCTTTGTGTGCTTGTCCCTGTGAGCACACGCGCATGGGCCTCGCGCCCTGCCACAAACAGGAAGCATCTCAGAGCCCAGCCCCCATGAGGTCGGTCTGCGGCACCGTCTTTGCATGCAGAGAACAGCTTGTTCTGCTTCCGTTCCAGGATCACACTGAAAAGTCTCTCTACCTCTCTAAAGGTTCTCTGTGCTGGACTCTGTATTTCCTATGAGGGAAAGAATGGAAACCTCCATGATAGTCACTCTGCTCTCTGTTCAGATAGCTTATCCAAATATTCAGATTAATTTAAACAATCCTCTTGTTTGTGATTTAAATGCTACAAATATTGCCAGTGTACCAGTATGTTCAAAGCTGAAAATATATTCTTCCCAAAGCTGGTGTTGACATTCTCTCATTATGCCTCCATTGTCTTTCCAGGCAACCAGCTGCATAAAATGTTCTCCCTTTATGTCTCCTCTCCTCCCTGCCAACATCCCATCTCCATGTCCCTCCATTCAGTTCTCACTCAGAGGCCAGGGCTGCTCTGTCTGCCATGTGCATCTCTCTTGTACCCCTTCCCCTGTCTCTACACCCTTGCTATTATCCTAGACAGGCCTGTGTTTTTTAGAGCTGGAATGAACCACCTTGTCCAACCTTTTGCTTTTTATAGGGAGAAAATGACAGAAAGAAATGAAGTTAATGGTCCTGACTTTAGGATAATAGCTTGGATATGACCATACTCACCTGTCTCTGACCATACTCACCTGTCTCTGACCATACTCACCTGTCTCTGACCATACTCACCTGTCTCTGACCATACTCACCTGTCTCTGACCATACTCACCTGTCTCTGACCATACTCACCTGTCTCCAAAACCATATGTCACTGCACAGCCAGTTTCTCTCCATTTCCATTTCCATCCATCCTTCACAGTATTCTAGGCTGTTCTTTCTAAAGTACCACTGCTAGGCTACCTCTCAGCTCAAAAACCCTCAGTGGTCCTTCACTGCCTCCTGAATAAAATCCAAACTTCTAAACCTAGCATTCAACAGTCAAGCTAACTTTATTCTCCATCCTACCTTCTATATTCACTTGGTACCCCAGCCAAGGGGCGGCCTCCTCCCCTGGGACTCCTCCCTGCCTGAGGAGTGCTTTTGGTCACATACCTATATGCTTGCAATTTGCAAATCTGGATCCCACCCATTCTTCAGGGCAAATGGCGAATGCCTTGCTTTCCAAAAAGCCTTCCTGACTCCCTCCATTTAAAAAAAATCTCTCCTTCACTGTAACCACGCAGCTGTTCATCCATAACTTTCATCTGTCGCCCATTACCGCCTGTAACAATGGTGTCAGTTCGCGTTGGTATTCTCCACAGGTCTAAAGCTTCTAGAGAAGACCCTAATGTGCATGATTTTTACATCACCCAAAACTCTTGGATGTAGCTTCACTCACCTGGGATTCAGAAATAAACCAATTTGTTCACATATTTTCAAGTTACTAGCCAGTCTACTTAGAGCAATATAATTTCTCCAAACCAAATATTAATTTTTTTGTTCTTTTTGTTTGTCATATACCGCTGAGGTGGAGACCAATTTCATTATTTTTGTTATGAGAGCATCTTAACTTTAAGGATCGTGTAACTGTCGCCCACTTGAAAGCATTTTAAATTAATTACATCTTACCTATTGGACACAAAAATATAAAACAATATAAAACATCAAATAAATAAAATTTTCTTCTGGAGTAAGTCTCACTCCCTCCCCCTTCCCCGCTCCCCCATCCACACACAAAAGACTAAAATAATCATAGAAACTCATCAAACATTTACTGCCATCTTGTGGACAGGGAGAAATTAGCCAACACCTAAATGGAACAGAGTGGTTTGCTTTCCTAAGCCACCTCTGCTTAAATGTTGCATGCTTAAACCAAAGAAAGCAGCCCCTTCATTAGTCAAATCATTTGCCCAGAAAGTGGTTAGTCAAACCAGAAAAGCCTTGGTTAATTGTTCTTTATCATTACAGAACCCTAAAACGGTTGTCAGAAATGTGCATACAAATGATTTTCATTTTCTCATATCCAGGAGAGGGGTTGGGTGGGGGGAGTATCAGGAAACAGTGACTGGGTGATTTTTATAGCCTTTGCATCTTGAAGCAAAAAAGCCCCAAGAGTTTAATTAATGCATTAGCAATTAGCAGTTTGCACCCCAAAGTACACAATTTGCTGTTGGTGATTCAATAGTCCGCTTGCCAGACTGCTCCCAAACAAGTTAATGTCAAAGCTGAAGAAATGCGTATTTCTCCACATGACTACAAAATTGATATTTCAACAGAAGGTACAACCAGAAGCCCATATTACGGTCCCTCACACATTGGAATTCAAATTGATTAATAAGAAACGGGCATGAAATAGGAAGAACGAAATAAAACATTAAATAAGTCATTTCACTTTCTGTAGGAAAAATGGCCCCCATCCCTACAAATCTTTCATTCCTTTGATTTTTTACTAGTAAATCAATGATCTCCCATTTCAAATGGCATAGGTGCTCAGAATGTTTTCCTTCTGTATTAAATATAGTCATTCAAATACTGAGCCAGACCATATCTACAAATATGTTCATGCTATTATTATGTCTCCAGGGTGCTTTATTGCCTTCTCTTTGGCCTATAATGAAACTCACATGTGGCATTGAACTTGTCTTAAAGAAGTGATTTTCTATATGCATGAAATTAGGCCTGAAAGAGAACAAGACACTTCCAGCAAAGCTGATCATGTGGGTGGCACTTGTCCTCTGTTTGCTGCAGCTCTTTTCCCTTCCCCGCTCAGGCTCTCTGGGGGGTCAGAGTCACTTGTGTTTTGTATTTCTTTCTTTCATCTTTGCTACCTTTGTTAATACTCTAGAAAAGTTCAGAAATTAGCTGTCAGGTAAGGTCATGCCCAGCAGACAGAAGAGAATTGCATATTAATATATTTACTCAATGAACCAGAATTTACTGACCATTTACTATGTAGCAGATTCTGTGGTAGGCCTAGGGATATAAAGATGCAAACTCACTGTCTTCCATCAGCTTGGTCCAAGAGGAATAAAATAGTAAATTGTTACAGAACCACCTGATAAGCACAATGCCCAAGACATGTACAGGGATTACCAGGAGCTGTACTTGCTAGATGTAAGGTGCACCAGGAGGAGAATAAGGGGTGATGGCTATGGAAAAGCAGAAGGAACCATATGGCAGAGGAACTTTGTTCCACATTAAGAAGCAAAGAGAAGATAAATATCAGGGAGTCAAGACTGGAATCAAGACTAATTATGAAAGCCTTCCATTAATCTTGGTGACAGGGATCAAAACCTGAGCCATGCAATGGAAGTGGGTAAGAAGGGACAGATACTCAGCTCTTAAAGTGGTAGAAGTAGCAAAACTCAGTGAGTAATGGAATCTGAAAGCACAATGTTGACAGTAAGGCCCTGGTTTCCAGCTTGGGTGACTATGCAGTGTGGTGCCATTTTAATGAAGAGGAAATGGAACTTTTGAGAAACAGGTGTGGAAGTCAGGGTTATAGGAATACATGCCCACAAGCCAGTGGTAGGGAAGTTTCAAGAAGGAAATAGAGGTCATCAAAGAGTAGACCTCAAAAATATTTATGGAGTCTTTTGATTCAACCATGACAAGATAAATGTAGCAAGACAGGATTAATTTAACAAGACAAATCTTAGGGAAGTAAAAATGGCCACAAATCAGCCTTGAATGGACTTGAGGAATTGATAGAAACAAGGGAAAACCAGTAGTTCCTTCCTTTGGCTGCATATTAGACTTACCTGGGGACTCACCAGGCTGCATGCCAGACCCAACTGAAGTCCCCCAGGTGATTCTGTGCAGCCAAGTCTAAACCACTCATGCAGACTCTTCTTTCTAGAAGCTGTAATAGAAAATAAATGAGAGAGATTAAAGAGTATCATGGGGGGTTACTTTTAAGATGTAAGTTTTTTTAGAATAAGCTGAGGGGGCAAATACTGGTTGAGAAGGAGAGAGAAAAAAACAGGAAAGGGAATAATTGGTAGTGAAAGCTTTGAAAAGAAGTGAGAAAATTGGTAGAGGATATAGAATTTGCTTAGGATGAATGGAAAGATATCTGGAAGTGAGGTTGGTGAGAAGACATGGGGGTACAGACAACTCAGTTTGTAGGTGGGAGACAAGACGCCTCATGATCAGCGTGACAGTAATTAAATGCATTCTCAGACAGATCAGTTTGAAATGTTTCCTGCTGTGAATAAACAACTTGTTAAGAAAACATTTCAGGAAACTCACTGCAGGAAGGCTGGGTGGTGAGATGGATGTATATATTCTTCCAGTTTTTGCTTTGTCTTAACTTCCCTATTCCTCCCAACCCCTAAGTTAGTCTATTCTCAACTCAGAGTAGACCTTGCAAAGGTAGGTAGTGTTCTTTTTGTAGGTCCATTAACATTTTGTCTTCTTTATCACCTTCATCAATTCAAATTTTCGTGAGCATCTTACCGTATAAGGTTTCAGGAGAAATCACTGAGGCCATATCTTGAGCTCTGTACATTTGTGATCAGTGTCAGCATACAGATGGAGGAACTAAACACCAAATATGGGAAGTGCTTGCGGGTGATAAGCTCTGTAAGTTCACTCTCACTATATTTTATGTGTGTGCAGTCTCTTTACAGAGCTGAAACTCAGCCTGGATTTGTCTCTACCTTTTGTCCCATAACAGTTTTGCCCAGGCAGATCAGTTAGCTGTAGCACCTTTTAAGGCATTAGATTCTGATGTGGTAGCTGCTGATATGGCCTGGAAACCAGTAGCTCTGTTGCCTTTCTTCAAGCTGCCTCCACATTGTTCCTGCAGCTTCCTCTGCTGTGAAAATCTTCCTGGCTCACTCTGCCATAACGCGAGTGGTTATATATGATGCTGTCCCTGGTCACTTTCACCTTTCTGATCTGGGCAGCAGACACAGCATCAGCTCAATGGGCACAACTAATCTAGGACGTTCAGATGCAAGGCCAGCCTGGATCCCTCATATACTGTCTTATTGGCCAGACTTCCACACTCGGAACCATCCCTGGTTGTTTCTATTCTGTTGAATCTGAACTTGAGAGGTTCAAATAAGAGCAAAGTGGAGGTTGTTGCATTTGAATATGTTGAAACTTAGGCTCAACAAGGTCTATGTTAGGTTTTTATTTCATGAACTAAACATGATACACAATAAACTTTAATGATCCCACACATGATCTGTTAACAAAATTATCATCTCATTTTCCTGATAGAATCATCAGCATCAATCTGGGCCTTTAGGGAAATGCTTTAAAGAAATATGACCCTAATAGAAACTCCCTAGAGATGGTTTCTTAGTTCTCTTCCAGACCTTTCTTTAAAAGCTGTATATGGCAGCAAATAAGGACAGAAACTTTGAAGGCAGACAGCTCCTCTAACCCACTGCTGCATTATTCCTGCCCCAAGCCTATCTTCATCTGTGAATGGGCATTGATATCTGCCACCCCACCACAAGTTGGTTGTCATGTGTATGATTATATTACAAGCAGTGCAGTTGACACAGTGCCTGCCTCAAGTAAGGGCTTGGTAAACATAAGCTATTATTGTTTTTATTAATATTAGGAAAAGACTTGTATTGAAGGAAGATGAAAAAGAAGAGACATGGGATAATGGTCATGCCAAAGGGAAAAGCTGAGGCTGTGTGTTCTGTTACATCCCCAGAGGGCTACGATATGGAGGGATAATGCCACTCTAGTCTCTGTGTCAGGCAGTTCCCTTTACCTGAACTAAGGTTTGTTTCTTTCTTTCTTTGTATATAGTATATAAAGACCGACTCTTGTAACTGGTCATGTTTTCCTCTTCCTATTCTCTGCTAGAAAGCCAACCACAAACAAATATCTAGGACTGGAGGACATGCTTCTTTAATACCAATCTCGCTCCTGGCACCATCTGATTGTCATGTGCTTAGTTTTCTGTCTCATTTTTTGTTTTATTTTAAATCTATATTAGATAGCTGTGTTATTATGTGCAACTGTGTAAGCTAGTGTCACCATTTTTTTTTTTTTGGATAAAGGATATCCTCGATCAAAAATAAATAATGGATAACCATACATATTTTTCCCCTGTGGGGGTTCTAGTTTTGAATGATTCATGATGTATCCCAGCACTCAGCAAGTCAGAACCTTGCTCCAAGCCAGCCAAATCATCCGGGAGGATGCTCCAGAATTTCTGACGAGGTCACCTTTAGGCGTGAATGGACCATGCATTTAAAATGGCCCATTCATTCTGCCCTCGGCACAGATGCTGTGGTGGTTAATTATTTGGATGCTAATATATGTGTATATCTTTTCTAATGTGGATACCAGACTGAACATTTGGATTGAAACCAGTAATCAACAGATGGCAATCACTCGGGGTCATGACTGTCCTGGGCCAGGTCTTCACAGTTGACTCTTAATGTCAGTCCCAGTCTGGTTTAGCAGCCACTTCCCCATGTCTGTATCCTCTCCCAGAACGGTCCCACTGAGAAAGTCTGCGACCACTGTCCCTAAAGGAGAAAAGAGATTCCTGTCTGCGCCTGTACAGGGGTCCCAAAGTGGACATTATAGAACTGTTTTCACTCTCGATAAACTTGAAATGTCCATATTTTTTATTTCTTAGTGTAAAGTGATGTTTCTAAAGCTATCCTTTCTTAAAAGCCTCTGTCTCCAAGAGTATCATTGGGGAATAGCATGAAGAAAGAAGTCACCGATAATTGCAAAAACAGATTTGACCTATGTCGGTAATATTTGACTGATTCAATGTAATTTCACACTTCTCGATTGAACACGCATTCTTCTCAAGTCCCCGCGTGCACTGCAGGGTGCCTGCTGTGAAAGAGCTCACGATCCGTGCGAATGCCACGTTTTCTGATTGTGATGTATTAGATTGTAGAACCTAACAAGGAGGATGTTTCCCCATACTTCTTTTGCCTGTTTTGAGCCCTATTCGTGCAATAATCAGAACCAACTGATGGCAGCTTTCACCCCAATGGGAGCTCAGTCATGCCTAAAATTGACTCTCAGGTGCGAAATGTCTTGGTTGGGACCTTCTGAATGAGAGTGATAGGATAGCCAATTCAACCTGGAGTAAGCTAAAGGAATTTATTGGCCAGTGGAACTGAAAACTCAAGGTCTGGGAGCTACTTCGAAGTGTTTTCCCCCGGTGGCTCACTGCCATCAGGGCTACATCTTGCTCCCTCAAGATGGCTGCCTCGGTGAGCTTCAGCATCAGGCAGGATGTGTCCACTTGGCGGCCCCAGAAGCTCCAGTGTTACTTCCTCACAACTGTAAAAGAGATCTTCTCTTCCCCAATTACTTCAGTAAAAATTCTGGAACTCATTCTGGTTTGCGTGACTTGTGTCACGTGATGACCCCTGTCTAGGTTTTCTAGGACGATGGTAGCATAGGCTGAGGGGCCAGAAGAACAGAAACGTATTTTCTCACACTTCTGGGGCCAGATGTCCAAAATCAAGGTGTTGGCTGACTTAGCTCCTTCTGAGGACTGTGGGGGAGAAGCTGCTCCATGCCTCTCTCCCAGCTTCCAAGAGCCTTGGCTTATAGATGGCGTTCTGCCTGGATGTTCTCAGTGTCTTCCCTCTTATTCATATATCAGTGTCCAAATTTCCCCTTTTTATAGATAGGGACACCATTCATATTGGATTAGGGTCCACCCTAATGATCTCATTTTACCTTGATTTCCTCTAAAAAAAAAATACATCTCCAGTAAGGTTACACTGTGAAGTACTTGGGGTTAGGACTTCAACCCTCTTTCTGGAGGAACAATTCAACTCATAACAATCCCTAAATCCCTACTATATGGAAAGGCTAAAAAACGCTGATTGGCCAGCTCTGAGTCACTTGAGCGGCCCTGGAGCTGGGAGCAGAAGCCGTAAGAATGAGACAGAGCTGGCTCTCCGGGGAAGACTCGGTTCACAGAAAGACGAGGTGATGGATGGTGCGTGGGCAAAAGCAATAGGCATTACACTAAATATCATGAAACCAAAATAAAGACCAAAATCTTATGCACAGGCTTACATATGACCTACATGTGGCCTACATATGAATGGCCAAATAAGAGTATATACAATGATATTATTCAAATGGAATCATAGCATTCAAATTTCTCTCCAGCACCCATCGGGTTAAGAGAAATCCTGCATCCTAGCATCATCCCAGTAAGGTGAAATCACATCTGGCTATTTAGAGGCCAGTGCGGGGAGAGAAAATCTAACAAGAAGAAGATAGTTTGATGACCCACTCTGACCAGTTTCCAAGGAGCTAAGATTCTGTGTTTGTGGAGCCCAGGGAAGGACATGGTGTCATTCTGGTCTGGTGTCTGGCCATGGATGAAGGCGGTGAGGCAGGGATGCCAGATATGTGACAGGGTCTTCCCATTCCTCCTCTCCTGCCACAGTATACATTGTGAATGAGTGAAGGCACTTTGTCGCCTTGGTAGAACTCAGAATCAAGATTGTACAGGGAGAGAGAGAGAGAAAGACAGAGAGAGAGTGAGTGTGTGTGTGTGTGTATGTGTGTGTAGTCTATGCGACTGACACACCCAGGAGGTGTGCAGCACACATCTTCCTGCCCACACCTGGCAACCCTGTGCAAATCCTCCAGGTCAGGCTCCACGCAACCTTTGCCATGATCAGCAGTGGTTCATTTGGCCACTTGCCCTCCCAGCCTTAAAGCCTCCTCTGGGCCTTCTAAGATGTCTGCCCTAAATGAGTCTCCCAATGCAATCTATCTAATACCCATGTTTGCTCCTGGATGCTTTTTGATATGCATGCAGATATACACAAGCTACATATTCACTATTAGGTGTAATAATATTTTTAAATTCTATAATAAACTTGTTGGCTTAGTACACTGTTAGGTAAGTTAGAAACTCTTCTTTATGTCAGGGAATGCCACCTAATATTTCTAGCTTCTAGAGGCTCAAGAATGTACTTTTCTGACAATTTCTAGGGATACATGCTAGTGCTTTGCCAGCTTTCTCACTTTTAGTTCATTTCTTTAATAGCGTCGTAGTGAAAGTCTTTTCAGAATCCAGGGACTCCAGCCTCCTCCACCTTTCCTATTGACTAAAAAACTGGAATAACCCTCCATATGGTGCTGCCATGGCATTCCATAAATACCTTGCTGATTATTTATACGTCTTTATGCTTATTTTGACAGGTTGATCACATTAGTCTGTGTTGCAAGCAAACTTTTGTTGCAAACATCTTCCCTCAGCTCTCCGTCACCGAGTTAAATAATCCACTGAGTTCCTGCCACAGCCAACTTGAGGGAAATGAGAAAAAAAATGAAAGTACCATCTAAAATAAAAGCAATTCTAAAAAGCAAGCAAAGGGACAAAATTCTATTAAAGGTCCTGGAGAATATATTTGTACTTTCTGTCAGCACAGCCCTTGACTATAAACTGCTTTAACTACCAGGATCGATAAAGGCAAGGCCTAGCGATAGTAATTATGCTAATTGGTAGTGACTAGAGAACAGACAGGCTGCAGAATAAGCAAACAGCAGCTCAGGTTAAACAGACACATGTTAAGGAGGGCAGGATGTGGTACCCTCCAGGAGGTTTTTCGTATAATCAGTTTTCTAAGGAATGCCAAATGCCTTGGTCCACATCACTTAAGTTCTTACCTTAGTAGATCATACCAGGTAATTCTGAACAATATCAAAGGAACAGAATCAGCCCCTGTCTTCAGGAAGCTTATAGCTTAGCTCACTCTGCAGCAGTTCAAAGCACATGTGTAGACATGCATACACACATACAAACTGGAGGTCATTTTCACTGTAAAAAAAGGAAAAGATCAGTTACTGAGAACATAAACACCAAGGTGCTATCAAGAAGAACAGGGACCAGGGTCATAAGGGATGAGTCACAGAAAGACTCCTGTAGGTACCAGGCTTGGGCTGGGGCTTTGCCTAGAGAGAGGATGGAGTCTCGAGGCCTGTCTCTTGGCAAAGGAAGTTAAAAATCCAACAGAAACTCCCCAGTTGTCATCCTCATAGTCATGAAAAACATCTTCTTAGCCACAGAAATGTAAAATCTCTCAGATAACTTCTTTATGAATGTAACTAGTTCTGTCTTGAAACTAGTAACTAACCCAGTGGATGGATAGGTACCAAAGGAATAGACAAGCCAGCTAAAAATTTTGATTGATCACCCTGCCAGGGTGCTATGAGATTCTGAACTTTCTAATAAATTCTGACCAGTGAAATTGTATGCACAATTTTATTTGATCTTTTGAATTATATTTAAAGTGCAAGTATTAGTAAAGTCTAAATAAAACTTAGGTAAATAGATGAAAGTTTAGAAAGACTATGGAACCTACTGGTTCTGTAAATATCAAACTCATTTCCTTTAATTTCATCTTCACATCACTAGCTCCAGTTATGAAAGAATCCTTTCCCGCAGAAACTAGGCTACAGAATAGTAAGTAAAATTTTTCTATTATTTTTGTTCCATGAAAGAGATGTAGGGAATCATAAATACCACACACATCCCACAAATCCTATTTTTGTGTTTAAGGAAAATTCCTAATTAAATGGCTCAGATTCGAAGGATAAGGTTCACCATAGAGCACGGGATTCCGGTACATATCTTTTAAAAAGAACATACAAGCAGGGCAGTGACATTGAACACTGTCTATTTTGGAACTGTGAATTGTGTGTGTTGGGTGGTGTAGAAAGACACCTAAACGGAAAGCTGTGGTAATAACCAACCCAGTTCCCTTTAAAGGGCTGCCTACAGCTTCCACTGTGCAGGAGAGGTGTGATGGGCATGGGGAGTGTGACCTGGATTGTCTCAGGGAGCTGGAGAGACCTAAACATTTCCTACCAGATACTGAAACAGGGACCTAGGAAACATCGTTTGAGGGGTTGCATCCCTGCTATCAGCAGGGGGCAGCACTGCTTAGATAATCGCAATGTTTTTGCCCTGCCTCACGAAGGAAAACCTGTGGAGAAAAGGAACTTCGCGCAGCCATTACCTCAGGGACCTGTAAGTGGGCCAAGCCCCTGCCCCAAAAGATTTGCATTCCGTAGACACTTTCACGGATGACATTACTTGTGGTGATTTTCTTCTTAACTTAGTCTTCCCTTTATTTCCTACTTGTTTCTTGTCCTGGGAAGAATAATTTTTTAGGGAAATTTGAAGTTTAAGAAGCAGGAATATTTTACCAATCTTTCTCTCCCCAAAATAAACTCTCTTGGATGTGGAGTTTGAGATAGGGATGTGAGAGGCAGCTCTTCAGGAAGGAGACACAACACACAAGGAATAGCAAAGATGAAAACCTTTCATGGACGGAAATGACTCTTCCTTGTGTTAAGAAAGGACAAAAAAATAAAATAAACCGTTCATTGACCAATGCTGCCCCCTGCAGCTGAACGGAAATGAGGCGGAAACAACTGAGGGCCTTGTTCTCTGAATCATGTTTTATTTTATTCTTGTGGATGTTTATTTAAAAATCCAACTTGCTTACAGCATAATACTAAATCACATCTCTTCATTAATTTTTAAGGCTCAGGCTTGAGAGTAGGATTAATTTTAGCCTTATTTTCAAGATAATTAAAAAATTACAAGGAAAAAAACGTTGGTTCCATTTAATAAGAATGCATTACTCGACAGTAAATTTTAAATCAGCTTGTAGTTGGGCTTTCATTCTACTGAGTATGTACGCTTGCAAGGCTTCATCTAAAATTAGGGACCGTTTTCCATAAAACAAGAGTGTTTAGGGGCTTGAACATCTAAAAATGTTACCTAAAAAGCAACAGAAGCTTTTCAGCAGAGACCTATGACCACTTTCATGAAAGCCTCCCATCCAGTCCCTTCTTTCCTCTTTCTCTTCCTCTTTCCTTGAGCACCATTCATATACTCTAATCATGCCAGGCAGGGCTGCATAATACAAAAAGCCTTTGCTTAGAACTGTACATATCAAGAGTTCAACCCAACTCTGCCATTTATGATTTGTTTGCTCTTGAATAACTCACAGAACCATTTTGAGCCTATTTTTTGTCATCTCTAACACAGGGAAAATAACAATACCTGTTGTATCAGGTTCTTGTGAGAGTTAGCTGAAAAAAACATGGAAAGCCGCACAAGGCGTATAGTAACCACTCAGTAACAGTAGCTGGGACACTCTCCTCAAGGAAGCCTGTGGGAGAACATCTCCATGAGATCTGCCACGGATTCCTTCCCTTCATAGGCACCCTTGCTGCTGTTCACATCAAGAGGGGAGTCTAATTCTCCTCCTCATAATCAGGGCTGGCCTTAGTGACTGGCTGACCAACGGAATGCAGGGGAATAGACATTCGAGGACTTCCGAAGCTAGGTCACGAGCAGTCTTGAAGCTTGCAAGGCTGCAAGTCTTTGGGATGCTTTTCTTGGGCTGCTCTCTCTGAGAACCCAGAGGACCAGGCTTGGAAGAGTCCGAACTACATCTGGAGGCACATGTGGACATTCCAGCTGACAGCCCCACTGAGCCCCTAGTTGAAAACAGCAGGCCACACAGTTGAGCCATCTTGGACATCTAGCCTTGGGATCCCTCCAACCACACGTCTGTCTATGTACAGCCATATGACAGATTTTCAGAGGATCTCCAAGCGCTACCCAGCTGAGCCCAGCAAATCCACTGGTCTATGAATTAATCATAAATCATTATTTCAAGCCACTAAATTTTGGGGTGGTTTGTTATGCATGCAATGATAAACAACTGGATCAATGCTACAGGGAAAATTTCTATGTTAAAGAGCCAATAGTGGAAGTCCAGAGAAGCAGCTGGGACGGAGGGGATCTTACTATGAACATTTATCTGTATTTCATAATTGTGCTCAAGTCATTGTTTCAAAATCTCCAGAAAAGCCCAATTAGGTTTTGAAGGGACTTGTAGGGGTTCAATAAATGTTGGTTGGATGAATAAGAGAATCAGTGAAATGAATGAATGTTTCCTTTCATTAAAGTTCTCTAGTAGAAATTGTCTAATGACCGGCATCAATCAAGAAGTTTCATTAAGAATCTGTTATTTCTAAGCCATTTGGGGATATAAGCCCTATTCCAAGGAAGTTCAAGTCTTATAAATATCAAATAAAAGAACATTAGAAATAACGATAATGGGCAAACTTGTTTCATAGCAATGATAGACAGAACATGGGCTAGAGATGAGGAAAGGTACTTGGGTTGATAGAACTGGGAAGTCTTTTTCCTGATATGGGAACCACACTGCTCCCAGAAGGCCGGGCGGGTGTCGGAATGGGCCTTCTGGGCGGGAAGGTGTTTGGGAGCCAAGGCTGGGAGGTGGAAGTGAGTAAGGAGCGGTGATTTTCACTGGGGATTAACGCCTTGAACATGAGTAGGTGCCCAGGATACAGAGTGAGCGCAGGGCAATCGGAGGCACAAAGCCCAGCGTGATCAGAGCCCCTTCGGGACTGTGGGAGACCACGAGGTCCCTCTGCTGGGGACTCGGCGGGGGCTGCAGAAAGGCGGAAGGGCAGAGTGGGCTGGGACGTGGGCTGAGAAGTCTCAGTCCCTTGGCTTGGAAGTGTGTGGATTGATCCACAGTTCCCGGGACCTCAAAACTGTACTTGAGGAAACTGGAATGGGGGGCATCTCACAGCCATATGTATGGGGTGCCATGGCATCTTCAGAGGATCTCCAGTTTCACTGTCATTTCATTAAACCCTGTGAAGCAGGTTGAATAGAAAACTGTGGTGTGGCTGTGACCTACCCAAGGTCACCTGATTCGTTGGTGGAGAGCCTTAGACCCAGGTATTCTGCCTGCTGGCCAGGTTCACACCAAATCACTCTTCCCTCCACAGATTTTGTTTTGTCCAGGGCCCACCGGTGTCTCCAAATGACCTTGTTTACAGCATAGAATAATGTTTTAAAGCTACTGTTTAAAGCTTTTTTGAGAAATGGCGTATTACTCTGTTAGAAATAATGATACTGATTGCTAGACCAAAATGGAGTGTGTCTATCACTGAAATAATTCAAAAAGCTATTTTTGCAGGTCACATTCTATGTGATAAAAACTGTCATTTTAGTTGACTTTAAAGGACACATCCCTCTGTAAATCCATACCACATTCTGTGTTCTCCGCTGACTGTGACACCTTCCACAAAGACTATATAAATGACTCTGATTCAGAATGGAGGTAGGACAGATAAATAAAGTTGACAGTTCACAGAAGAGGTCTTCATTACTAAATTATTTGGGAAGGTTTTGTAAGTCGGGAAAACTAATCTGCAACTAATGCCCCTTTGGTGCCATGTATCGTGGATTCATCTCCTCACACAGCCTATGAAGGAACAAGAACAAGGAGTTTTACCTCCCCGTATCAATTACAAACACGTCCTTTTTTTTCTCTGTGTGTGAAATTGCATTTCTTATAAATTGTCCTGTTCTGGTGCCTCGTGCAGTAAACATCCAAGCTCCTGAAGCATCTGTCTGCCTGAGACAATGAGAGACAGCCACCATTGTAGCTGTGAGGGTTGGACTGGCCCCACACGTGGTCTGGCATGAGTGGGAGGGGAGTGGGATGCCACAGTGATCAGGAAGCTGTTCGTTCACATTCCATGTTCCTGATCTGTAAAGGCTGCATGGCTTGCCAGAAGCTGATAGCCATGGATACGAATCAAACCAGGTTCCCTTCTACCCAGCTCCTAGAAAAACCTCTTTATGAGTCTGTGTGGTGGTAAGGTCAGGGGCCTGCCATAGCGCAGATGGCAGGAGAGCCGGCATGCATAGGGAGGGAAGGGAGGAACCATTTCTGCAAGTCCACTGGAGGCCAGTGCTCTGCTAGAGGACCTTCATGCTTGAGTCCATCAGCAGGGAAACTCTTCATTGCACATGATTTAAACAACTGAAAGGGTTACTGTGTGTTTCCCTGTCAATCATTTGCTCATTTGCTGGGTGGCACAAAAAGCTGATGTTTATAGGAGAAACCTTTTTTTTTTTTTTTTACTCTCAAGGACCATCTGAGAATGTCTGCAGTAATGCTTATAACAAAATGGACTTAAACATAGTCATTTAAACTCATTTAAACATTTGTAGCTGTATAGTAGATGATATAGAAGAAAAATATAGCCCACAAAGATAACCTGTCTTTTCTCTTTATATTCTCATGCATGGCTCCACATATGTACTCCTGTTAGGAAAACCTATTCAATTTGCTTCCCTGCGTAAGTATTGTATGCATTGTGGAAATGGCTTGGAGCACTACACATCAGATGGTTTGGGTCCTGTATAACTAATTCAGTTTGGTTTCATTGTGTTTCATTCCAGAAAGTAAGGGCACAGCCAACACTTGACATAACATTTTTTATGTAGCACTTGTGCTCCTTCAACCAAAGTGAGGTCCTTGAACTTACTAAGAGCTGAAAACGTTATCAACTACTTGATCAGGTTATGCTTAAAAGAACATGTATTCATCAACATACACTTGACTCAAAGCCCTGGTTTTCTGTGAGTTCAATATAGAGGCATTTTAGGCTCAGTACATAGAAATAAATGGCTTACCTTTTATGTTTTTCTAGTGTAGAAGAAAAAGTGTCATGGAATTTCTTGATGTTCTTTAAATTGGGGAGCCACTATTAAGGAAACAGAGGAGCAGCCTTGGTAGATGTTGGTTACTGAGTTTGAAAGGAAGTGACCGTGCCTCCTCATGAGTTTAGACTAGTAGAATCAGACTGGCATTCTACTATGACATGCAGGTGAGCAATTCTTGTCACCTTCCTCGTCAGCTGGCTGCAAATGCTGCTGCGATGTTTCCAAATTCACCCAGCTTCACACTAGAGACAGAGGGAGTGAGTGAGTACAGCATTAGCTGCATGATCACAGAGCTCCAGCCTAGTCTTAAATGATCTTACAGCTGCATCACAGGTCCACTGTCAGGGAGCCGTTCCCGTCCTTCTCCTGCCCACAAAGGGACTTAGCCCATCTTTTTAAATAGCCCTTTGCACCTTATATGTGAAAGAGACCTGGATCTCTTTTCAAGGTAGCTCAGTTTTACTGCCCACAAACTAATGCTTCCACAGACAATGGCTGAACGTACTAAACTGGTTTTAACAAAGTTGGAGATTGCAGATCGTCTAGCTGGCTTGCAGGACTTTGATTATAATGACCAAAACAAACATTGTTTTTCCCTTGAATGTTAACAGGTGTTGGTTTTGAATCAACATATTTGAGAAAGTTGTACCATTCGAACATTCCAACAATCAACACTATCAGCAGATAAAAAACATACTCCTGGTAGAGAATGACTGTTGGTAGTGGCAAGATGACCCGTTTAAGGGTTTCTATTTTTGGTGGTGTACCTCCCATCCCAGTGCATCTTAAATGCCTCTACAATATGATCTTCAAGTACATAGGGTACTTTAGCACAAACTAAATAGTAGAAGGTCAAACAGGAATCAGAGTGGAGCTCAAAGGAAAGGGAGCATATGTCGGAATGATTTTAGTGTAGACTTAGCCTGAGGGGTATATTATGTGTTTGTGACTCAAATATCTTGAAACTTTAAGTAGTAACCTAAGAAAATACATTATGGGAATGAAACCAATGGAGAACTCTTTTGCCTTAAATACTCTCTGAGAATGTTCCATGAAAGACATTACAAAGCGTTAGAAAGGAATTGGAAATTCCAAATCCTCTCCACCCCTATCTCTGTCCATCAGAATCTGGGTTAGCATGTAATGCAAAAATAAGAGGATTGTATCAACACAAAAAGGGACCAAATTGTACACTTTAGGATTCTATATAATTTCTAAGAGTGGGTCACAAATTTGATGTTCACCTATTTAGCCACTATTGCCAAGAAATCATATGGGTAGATGTGATTCCAGAAAAATATTTTGAGATTATCAGAAGCAAAAAAGGCTTTCCAAGCAAAAGGTGTTATTGTAATGATTACTTTAATCTCTCTCCCTTCCAGAAATGGGATGAGGAAGGACAACAGAAGGCAGAGAGACACGGGCAGAAGGCCTATAGAGCAAGGGCAGGCCCTGGCATGTCCATGCCTGACAGGAGTGGCCCAGGACACTAGCTCAGGGCTGCTGGGTAGGTCAGAGAGCAGCGTCCCCAGAGAGATGTGGGTTGTGAGGTTCCAGAAACTTATTCTGCACTTAGCACTATGTTTATAGTTTAGGTCAAATGCTGTAGATGGTAATGGTCCCCGGCACCCATGTCCTGATCATCTGATTGTTTAGGCATGAATAACTGAGCAAGAATTTCTTCTAACTTATCCTTTTCCAATGTTTTAAAATGAATCTATCACAGATTTCTATATTTTAAACAGTGAGATATAATTCAGAGCAAAATATAAAGAAATACGAATGTATAAGTAGAGCGATAGCAGCCAGATACTATTGGCTCTCTGTCCTCTCTGGCTTTCAACTATTGTCACTCACTGTTTAACCTTAGCGCAGGTTCTGTGTTGATATAAAATTAACCACTTAGATGTTCTAACCTTAGAGCTAGGCCTTTCCTGTGTCATCTCAGTGGCTCTAAGGTGTTCCTAGTATAGACTTTTTTTTTTAACCTTCTTTTTATGAAAACAATGTGGTTATTTACAACCTAGAGAGAAAAGAGCATTGTGATATAATGGAAAGAGCATGGACTTTGAAAAGCCAATCAGCCTGGGTTTGAACCCTGGCTGAATATCTAAATGACCACAGTCATATTATTGAAACATTCTGAGATTCTTAATGTGTGAAATCAGAGTGAGACCTTGCTTGGTTGTTGGACAATTAAATGAAATAATTATGTAGAAATCCCAACAGTCAAAGAGACTGTGGTCTTCATCACTACCACTTCAGCCAGCTCTGCTAATTTCACTATGCTGACTACTGGCAACTGAGTGTCCATGGGAAATCCATAACTCTTTGAACCCCAGTTTCCTCTTCAGCAAAACAAAGATAAAAATATCTACCTCACAGAGTTATGGAGATAATGAAATGCTAACATCTGTCAAGTT
>JAVSCE010003896.1:0-51380 GCA_032199065.1 Smutsia gigantea
CTTCGTCAGAAGCGTTAGTTCTAAGTCACTGCTAAAGAAAGAATATTTCATGCGGTAGTCCTTTATCTCTTTAGTCAACAAGCATTGATTGAGTTTCTCCTATGTGCTAGGCCCTATTAGAATATTAGAACTATTAGAATACAGAGAATTTTCAGTAAACCCCAGCTAGGGAGGATTAGGAAGTTTCATAGAGAAAATGCTATTTGAGTAGGGTCTTAGAGAGATCAGAACAAGAGAGGACATTAAGGCAGAGGGAATAATATAAACAAAAGCAGCACCGATGAGTAAAGTGCATGATATCTTTTGTAAATGCTCTGTGGTTTGTTGAGATTGTATTGCAGGAGGAGACCTGAGAAGGTTGAGTAGTTTAGTAGGACATGAGATTTAAAACAGTAGTTTGGATCATCGATTAAGCATTTGATTGTATATGAAGCTAATGAGTTTGTTCATTGTGCAGAATATAACTTTGAAACTGTGTAAGACTTTGAAGTAAAACAATGCAACTTTCAGGTTTTTTTCTAGAAAGATGACTTTGATTTGGGGGAGACATTTAATGGAAAGAGACTGGAGGTAAATCTACTTATTGAAGTGGTCATAACAGAGTCATAATTTCTAGTACAAGTGTTCCAGACTGAAGAATTAGTTCAGGATTGTCTGTTATATAACGGTATCTCAAGGGTTTAAAATTTTTAATTCACAAGTTCTCAACCTTATTTTTTGAATTGTTGATCCCTATTTTATGAAGTGTAGTCACTGAAATATTAAGAAAGGCTCTGAAAAAAAAAATAAATCATAGAACTGCCTGGAGATAGAGTTTCTGTGAGTTTGTCATAGACTGTTACTGTCTTGGACTATGATTATTTTTTTCACTTGTTGGTGGCAATACTTACAGCTTTTACTTTCTGGTGTGCTCACTGAACTCATGTGCGACAGTGGAGATGATGGTGAGATCTAGACCAAAAGAAAAGTCTGATTCAAAAATAACATACACTCAAACTTAAATATGAACAAAACTTGGTAAATTGCACCTAAGATATCTGAAGCCTACTTCTTCCTGTGATTTAACTGCAAAGAATCTTAGCAACTTTTCATGGAATTAAAGCCTTCAAGTGACACTCTTTATAAAAAGGCTGGGTTAGGTAAGCAGGACCTAGAGCTTACAAAGGGCTCCTTATGAAACAGATTCTAGAGCTGTAAGAGTTAATGAGCCCAGAAAACCTACAATCTCAGTATAGTAGAAATTGCCTTTAGAGTTAGATATAATATGGTTGTCTTTAAGAAGTGCTATAACATTCTTAGTAATGTTAATAAATTGTACAAACCTTTTTCTCATAATGTTTGCTTTCTTATGAAGTAAGGATGTTAAAGAACCAAAGGAAGTACTGAACTTTCCTTGAATTTTTAAAAAAATGATACAAGTTTTGAATTACATACAGCTGCTTTTGGAATGGTGTCTTGCTAACTGATCGCAGTGTTAGTGTTATGAACTTCATGGACCCCTCACTGGGATGAGCAAGACAGAAAGAGGTTTCTGTTGTCTCTTTGAAAGATTCCATCAACTGGCCACATTGATAGGCCTTAAGTGAAGCCAATTACTCCTGTACAGAAACACTTGGGACAGGAGAGTAAGAGTATTTGTTGAAAACAATGGAAAAAACTTATTCTATCATTTGTTTTATGGCTTATACGATAAGATGATTCCAAACCTCAAATTATTCTATATGCTTAATTTCACATAAGAGATTGCCATTCTCTTGTTAAAATACAAGTGACATGTGAAACATTTAAAATATAGCAGCTACTAGTATTTAATATCTTAAGAATATTCAAATTGTTTAAATATCTCTAAATTAATTGTATGCATCTACATGTGCATGTAGTGTAAATTTTCATGTTTCGTGTGTTTTCATAGTAAGAAAATTCAAGAATATGAAGTGATTATTTTATCAAACAGTGAAGTTTTGGGGCTTAATTTGTATATTTTCCTGCTAAGTTTAGAATCATAGTAGTTGTGCTGGTAATAATGAGTATGGTTTTGATAGCATGATCATTTTTAGAGCCCCTTTACATACAGTATCTCATTTGAAAGTCTGATAGGGTGGTAGAGGAAATTTCCACTTACCTACAGATTCAGATTCCCAGCAACACCACCATATGGAATATAGCCATGAGCCTAGAAATAAATAGAAATAGCTTCTGATTGAAAATCAGATGCCACAGAGCCCGTAACTTAGCTTAATTGAAAAGATGAAGCCATTCTCAAACCATTTACCTAAAATAAAGGAGCAGATTAAAGCCCACTTGATTCGCAGGCAATCATGAGATATAACAGCTGGCAAGAGGAAGTGTGAGTAGACAAGGGTCTTCTATTTACTTTGGGTTACTCAGCACAGCGGTCTACGCACATTCAGTGGAGGGGTAAATAAATCTAGGCACTCCAGTAGGCCCTTTGAGTATCACTCTATTGACTACAATCTAGTCTTAACAGTGTAGTAACTGTTTGGCATATTGATCACATTTTAAGTAATCAAGAAGAGATACAGTGCCCTGGTTAAGGAAGCAGGAGAATGTGTGATAGTTGTTTTTTTTAATATCTTCTGTTGAAAAAAATAACTTCTGCACTTAAATGAGGTAATCTTCAATTTCAGGGAAATTCATTCAGGGACTAATTTGCTTACCCTTATTTAGATAATAACTAAATCAGGTTATTATGAGCAAAAGGGGGGATGAGTAGTTTTCAGCTCTATAAACTAAGTGAAAATGTTTGCTGCAGTTTATTTTTAATATGTAAGAGCAGCACATAGAGATAACATATATCTTATTTATTTTTTCAAATTCTATTAGCAAAAGTGGTGGAATAGAACCAAGTGCTTTTGACAGTGTGTTTTTGACTGTGTTTCATCCCAGTAGCCATTCTCAAAATATTAAACTGCAATTATCATTTTTTCAAAAAATACATAACGAACAGTCACATACAGAATATGTCCATCACATCTCAAAGAGATATCACAGGATCATAAAGTGTTAGATCTGGAAGAAAGAGATCACCTAGTCCAACTCACCCTCTTGGTGAGAAAACCAAAGACCAGATAGGGTAGGTGACTTATCCACCATCATATAGAAACAAGGACAAGAACCCCCTTGTCTTTATTCTTACCTGAATTCCACCATTAAAGAGGTAAGACAACCGAAACAGAAATATATATGTGTGTAATAACATTTTTACATATGAAATAAAGGGAAAAATTATGCTTCAGTGAGTTTGTCCGAAATAAGTGAGGAAATGTACCATTCCCTGCCCCTTTGCATGGTCTCTTCATAGGAAGTAGAATCTGAAAGAGGGAACCTTTGTGGCACTGAGGAGAGGAAAGTAGAGGCCAGCGGGAGAGATGGTACCTCAAGGCTACTTTTGCTTTAGCTGTAGACAGATGCAAGACCTTGTATTTTTCTAAGGACAAGGAAGGACAAGAGCACTTGTCTAGAAGACTTTTATTAATGCAGATTTCCTAAACTAATGGAAAGAACCCTATATTTAAGATTTGGAAATAGGGATTTGCATACAGGCTGCTTTGGCACTTCTGCATCATGTGTGACGACTTCACTGAACCTCGACTTTTCCTTCTGCAAAATGGAACTTAGTAATAATAGACTACTCACTGACTGTTCTGACGTCCAAGTGGGAAAAAGTATATAAAAATTTTTTAATAACTGGAAACATTCAAGTGTTAGATAAGTGATAATTATTACCGTCATCATTATTATACCATGGGCATTAAAGAAAAATATTTCTTTAAGAATAAAGCTGCTTTGGAGAAGAAGGAAGCCTGGCAATCTAGCAAGTTTGGCTTCTATTTCTTTACAGCCCTAGGCCAGTGGTTTTTAACTTTGATTGATGTAAATAGTTTACCATTCCTTCCCTAGACCATGAATTTCCCTGGGTTCGTTACAGAGCTAAACATCGAGGGTTGGTGAGTGACTGTGAGGCAGCCAAGAGTGGCAGGAGTCTTTAATGAGAAGATAATTAGGTGCCTGTGCATTTGGCTTTTGGAGACAAAGAAGGGATCTTGACACTGAGGTATCTAATGTTCGCTGTGCCGCTGCAGCAGTCCCTGATGTAAAGATATTTTCCATTAAAGATAGGAGAATCATAAATAATCACAATTCAGTAATTGTTAACCATAGTAATTCATGTAAAGTTTAATAGTAACAGTCACTATTAATCTTCTGATGAATATTTATTGAACATTTAAAATGTCCTTCAATAAACACTTTGTGTGCAAGATCTCATTTGGCAATCATATTGTTCACTGACAAGGAAACTGAGGCCTGTTTAATTTGCTCTATGCAGGAAGCTCACTAATAAAGTTTTTCCTGGACAGAGCTTCAAATTCCCTTTCTTGTTTTTGTTACTGTCTTGTCATCAGGTGGAGGCAGGTTGTCATTCTTCAAATAAAGGAGGAGTCAGGGCATCCTTCTGGAATCAGTTGAACAGGGCCAGCTGTAGATAAAAGAAGTGTCATGTATATTTGTAACAAGAGTGCATCAGTTATATACAATTAACCCTAAGTTGCCTGTGGCAGGAGAACTCAGTGAAGAAAGTCATGAGCTAAGGGAATCATGTCTGCCTCCTTCCACATTGCATCCTCAGGGTCTGTGAGAGCATCAGGCACACGGGCAGTGCTCTATAAATATTTGCTAAATGAGTGAGTGATCCACAGCTTTTATTTTAGCCAACAACTTCAACTTCCTCCTTCCACTACCTCACCCAAATTGTCTTCTAAAACTTCTGCAATACAACTACTGCATTTGAATTTAATATTTTCCTTCTCTCCTTGCCCAATTATTATAGATGGATATAGAGCTAATGAAAAGATGAACACTGTGAGTCACTAACCAGAACTGAAGAGATGCAGTAACTCCCATTAACTAGTATGACTGATATTAGAAGCCTAGATACAGACATACTCAGTATCATATAAAGAGTCAGTTACTATTCTTAGAGAATAGCATCCTTAACAGTCACTAATCTCTTCTGATCTGTTCGTGTTTATATCATTTGGTTCCTTTCAGACTTCAGGTCAGTTGAAGATTTTCTGGGACAACTTTTGCAGAGAATCTCAAAATTCCAATTGAATATTTTAGACTTCTGCCCCGATTATGAAATCAGCTTTGAGATTTTTCATCAAATCAAATGATTGTGTACTTTCTAGAGTTGTAAACATAACAATGACTCTCTCTGTGTATACAGTTCAGGTTTTTTCCTGTGCATTTTCCACCTGCTTCAAAGGGACTTTTCCAGATGTTTCATTTAGCATGTTGAAAGTGTTTCCACCTGGTAATGTTAGTTGAATGTGATGGTAAATATATGTCATTCTTTGCCTTCCATTGGGCTCCTTCAGTGTCTGTACATGTGAGATTATGGACAGAATTAGATGTTACTTTACAGTAGAGCTACAACTATCCAAGTTCTAAATAACAGCTATGACAAACCCCATGGGGGAAGATTCCTAATAATTTTCCAAGATTTCAGTGTTAGTGACAGGTTTCATGCACACACGCAGCTATTAAAGCATTAGAATTTCTTTGATTTCTTAATCATTAACAACTTTAGCTTTGATTGCCCATGGAGTTGCAAGCTGTTAAAATTATCATTTGCCTCTTACTAATTTTGAAACCTGGAGCTCTTTCTTTATTTGATGTAATACAGATCTTTCTCAGAGCACACACAATTCAAGAGCACTACGAATCTATAAAAGAAAATATAACCTAAAAATAATTTGTGAAATAAACGGGGTTAGAGGGAGAGAATTCTCTTAAGTACCAGAGAGTTCAGTTTTTTTTAAGGATTCAACAAAGTATTATTTTTCAGTAGAAGGCAACTCTGGCTTTCACAATTAGTAAAAAAATAGTGTTATTTTATGAAGATGGTAGAGAGGCAAGAAAATCTGAAAGCTGTATTTCAATGCTAAATGGTCAGCTGAAATTCAAACCAGAATTACAATAATATTGGATCATCTTATAAGTCAATAGAATAGAAAATATATCATGGAAAAACTCTCTTTATATACAGCCTTTTCAAAACCATACCCCTACAGTGCTTCACCCACAATAAGTGATCAATAAATATTTATTAAATTGATGATATATATTAAGATCAATTGATGATATGATAAAATGAAATGTTACCTTGAACAGTAATTTATTCATTATCATCCCTTCAGAGATATTTATTTACATTCCAAATATAGTTTTTATTGGGAAAAAAATTGAAAATTGGTGGCTTATTTTATAAAAAATGACTTTGCCCTAATTTATGGATATACTTCTACAATGTTGGGCTGAAGGAATTTATATCAGGCCAGGAGGCTCCTATGGGACTAGATCTGTACAGACTGTTTAAAAAACATCTGAGAAGCTAATTGGAATAATCAATCACTAAGCCCCATATGCGAAGATTTTGTTGGGTATATCTAGGGTGAGCCTAGCATTTGAATTTTCTGGAAAGCTACCCAGATAACGGATACACAAATGGGTTTTGAAACCTAATAGAAAATAATACCATGTATAACTGATTCTTCTGTAGATATTTGTTTAGGCTGTTTTTTATGTGGCTGTTCTTGACTTCTGTTAAACTCCTTCCTTCTCTGGGACGATGCAACCCTCTGAAGTTATGGTAGGGATATGATGTTTTTCCTTAGAGCATCAGGAAAATAAACATTAGCTTTCCTCATCCAATATTCTGATTTCTGATGATTTTTTTCTAAGTACCAGTACACTGCCTGGCAGTACACTGTGGATATGCCACTACATGATTTATTACTTAAAGCAGGAGAAGCAGAGTCTGCACTACCTGGAAGTTCTCATACTCACAAGCTTACATGAATACTACTCTCGTATATGAGCCATATTTCCCCCCTCTGAGTCACTCTATGGCACAAACCTCCCAAACTTTTCCCCACATCTTTCTCTGAGGAGCTATAACCTAAGGTTCTGGCTGGCAGCGATCCTGCTGATAGGACAACCAAGAATGGATACACACAGTGCCTCTTTGCCCAGTCCATTCAATCCACTATCCACCTTGGTACTCTAACTTTTTTGCTTAGAATAAAACCACTCATTTTCTAGTTCTGGCTGTATTTTTTTTATTCACCTCGCCTATATAAGATTTGTTCTTAGATAGTGACCTGCATAGTTCCCCCAGAATTGACAAGTTATTTCCTTTTTTTCCTATGAGCTGATCGTCATTATTTTCCATCTCTTCTATAATGTAGTATACCTCTAATCAGTGTTTCCCACTCAATATCATTATTATTAAGCACAATTATGCTTTAATTTTAATGTGATTTTGAGTGCTTGTTAAAAATATAATATCTCTTTCCTTTAGGAACTTCTGCTGTCTACATCTTTTTGAGGAAGCAGATAATTTTGCATACAGGCTACAGGCTTGCTAAGCACTATGTGCAAATAGATTGTGACATAGCATCTGTCCTCTGAAAACTTACAGTCTAAGAATACATGTCATTTCTCTCTATGGTTAAGTTCCACTTGTCCTTGATTTTGGTGCCCATTAAGCATCTGTAGTATGCTAGATGCAGTGCAGAACAAGGAAACTTGATAAAGCATAGCTGGGCAAAGTCTCATAATTACTCTCTAATCTTATATTACAACTTAATGTAATTTGATTCTAAAGGAAATATTTGCATATTCTCTTCTCTAGGGTAAATAAATAAAATCCCCTAAGCCAATTTTATTTATTAACTCATTGAATCCCAAACTCCATTAACTTAATTGAAGAAACATGGTTAAATAAATTTAGCCTATTTGTGATTTAAAATTTTATAGCTGAAAAAGGAAGGCTCAAATCAAATGAAACCTAGAATGGATCAATGCGGACAAAAGCATCCCTAAAAATATCCTCTAAGAATAAAATTATTCATATTTTCCAAAACAGAATGGTTAGCAACTGCTCCCCCACATAAGTACTCAGAGTATTTGTTTCACCAAGATTTTTTTTGCATCTCTAACATGATTCTTTAAGGAGGGGAAAAAAACATTAGAAAAACATCCAATTTTTCATAAATGGCCCTAAAAGCACATCACAATACTAACCCTTCTGTCATATCTTGGTGTGACCCCCAGTTGAATAGTACTTTCAGATTTTTTTTATCGAATAAAAGAATAGGTTTGAGTTCCTTTAGGTCATTAGAAAATAGCAACTAACATTTTGGTGGTATGGGGTCATCTCGAAGATGAAAACAAGAATGAAGTGTGCTGAATGCTTTTTTCACCCTGTTCATCTTCTGGCTTTATTTCTGCTTTTTCATAGTTCTTTGTGAGATCCTGTCACCTAAGAAATAAATGTAAATGTCATTGTGAGTGACTGGAATGTTTTTTGGAAGTTTCATTTGTTGAAGTTATAATTAATAACACTCAATATTAAATCATTTCCTAAGGCAACCTAAGCATCAGTTTGTACAAAGTTTCACCAGGTCCATTTGTTGCATAGCTGTGGTCAGAGGACGGGCGTCTTTGAGTATATCCTGTTCACGTATTAGGGACATTGTTAGTCACAATAACTATGATCTTAATATAAGTGTCTGGATGGTGAGAACATTAGGTAGTTTTGTTTACAAATAGAGTTAGAAATGGGGAGAAAAATGGAAGAACAAACATAAAGTGAATGATGTCTAGGTAATAAGCTTATTGTAGATTTTAATTTTTCCTTACGTTTCTGCTTTCCTAAATTTATAAAATAAATAAAAATAAATGAAATATTAGAAAAAGGGAAAATTATAGTTGCTCCTTATTTCTTATTCTTTATTTGCTTATCCTAGGAGACTTGCCCTGTTTTTATTTTTATTTTTTCATATCTGGTATTTCACTTTCAAGCAGTCTGTCCTTCTTGCCTGTGCTGCTAAAGAATGTTTTCTGTCTTAGCAGTATTGGAAAGTTCATGAGTTTGTGTGACTAGGACCTAAAAATAAATACATAAGCATAGCTGACTTTGATTCTTTTTCCTTTTAACTTAACCTAAGTTTGTAGATGAGTTTTGCATGTATTTTGTTGTAAGCCGATACTTACGATCTTTCTATTTGCAGATGTGGATAGGAGTCAAGGGAGATGAATGTGTTGAGATGCATGGGAAGCTTTAGGAGATATGAAAAAACAGTAAGGTAGAGTTTGTAGATGGAATCATATTTTGGAGATATTAACTGATCAAAAGCCATTTATTAATATTTCTCAGGCCCTGGATCCTAGATTTTAGTTCAGATTAAAGTCCTGATGTATTTTAAATGTTTCTCCCTTGATCCATTGGCCGTTAAAAGTTATGTTCAAACCGTGTATTAAGACTGTAATAATGGACATCTTTGCCACTACTGCCCAAAGAAATAGCTCATAACTCTTTCATTCTTAGACAAATTTCTGAATTTTCAAAAATGGGTCCTTTTCATAAGCCCCTCCCCTCTTTTTTTTCACAACTGAGAAAATGTCTTTATCTCAACCTTATGATACTGTCAAGGAAAAAAATATCCTACAACTAACATGAGACCTTAAAGAAGATAGAATAAAATGGAATGCCTTGGGAGTTTTGTGTAGTGCAAAAAAGCAAGGAATAATTTGGTTTATTTTTTTTTTCCCATCTAATATTTTTAGGTACAAGCCTATGCAGAAAGTGGATGGGGTTGCAGATGGTTTCACAGGAAGTGGTCAACAGACAGGCACATCTGTTGAGCAAACTGTAATTGCCCAAAGTCAACATCATCAACAGTTTTTAGGTATGTTAAGGTGTGATACATATTAGTTGCTATTAGCATTTTGAAAACAAGAGAACAATAGTAGTGTTTTCTCCAAATACCATGTCTATTACAGATGTTAATTACACAGAAAGGTTTATATTCTGTGCTGAAACTATGCACATGATATGATAGTTCTAGTTTATTTCTACTTTCTCATGTTCACTAGAGCTTATTTTTAAAAATCTCAAGCTGTGTAGGACTTCTAAATGCATATGAATTAAAGGCTAATTGCTATGAAGTTGTTTTCCAGAATATGTATTACTTGGACTTTTGTCATCAAAATTGTGTTGTGTTTTACTTTCAGTAGTAATTTCAAGTACCAAAAGGAGTTCTCATTTCCTGTGATTAAAACTGCATATGCATACAGTCTCAGATTAGAAAGAAAAAAATGTTATGATCTTTTAAAAAGCAATTTATTCTTGAAATGATCAGTGCTTTCTATTTTTGTAATTTTATACATGGTATACATGTTTCTTGTTATTTAAAGAGTTAGGAAGTAGAACTTGAACACTTTGCGTATTCCTATCATGGCTAAAGGTGCAAAAATGGCACCTTGATTTAACTGACAACTTTTCTAGAGATGAGCATACGTAGTTTCCATACAACAGATCAAGATAAGTGGAAGCTATCGGAGTGTGTGTGTGTATGTGTGTCTGTGTGTGTGTATATGTGTCTATGTGCACTCTCTGACAAAAACAACTAAAATGGACTCTCAGGTTGAATAGCTACTGAAGTGAAAAACATTACAGCAGTGTTTCCCAAACTGGAGTCCTCAAGTATATGCGTGTAGATTCTTGAGCTCTCAACAAGGATTTTAGTTTTTTTATTTTGTGCTTTTTATTTTAATTAGTATCTAAAAAAAATAAAACCATATTCTGGGTTATCTGGAAGACTAGAACAAATACTGTTCTGAAGTTTTGGTTTCCACATTTGTATTTGAGTTTATGATAAGGCAGGCACCAAAGTGTATTGCACTAATTGTCCAGAGCTCATGAGAACAGAACAGAGACTTACTATGTAAATTACATAAATTATGTAATTCATCCCAAGGGAAGGCTAAATGATGTCCCAGTGCTCTGTGTGGAGGAAAGTTTCACAGCTCATGTGAATATAGAAGAGTAATGGGAGGACCAGCTACCATGAAATGAATCACATGTTGTTATAGGCCTGTCTAACTCAAAACATCCTGTACTGCAGCAGACAATACCATAGTCATGCTGTGAGAGGTAATTTAGTTACGGGACAAGTGCATCACCCATCACAGCAAGTTAATGTTGTTAAGTTTAATGGTTACTTTTGTAGATTTTCTTAAAATTTATTTTGTAACTCATTTGGTTTATGATTATATAAGAAGGGCAAGCATAATGAGTTTAAAGCTAGATTTATTTTTTATACACTTAAGTAACATAATAATAAAACTAAACTTGATATGGGCTAGCTAGAGATATTTTTCTTTAATGGGGGCTTTCTATTGAGAGCCCCTGTAATATGTTATTCCTAGCATAATTGTGAAAATTTAGTTTCTCCAAAATTTTAAGAGTATTTCCTGTATTCTCTTGTGCTGATGATGTTGCTAAGTTTTGTTTGCAAAATACTAGTATGAAAAGTCCTTGCTCTTTGGACATTGTCCTTTAAATATTTTTCCTTTTTAGTCTTCTTAACTTCTACCTCATTAATCGGTATGTAATTGGCCCCATTCACAAGAGCGTTTTCTGTTGTGTTGTCATGGTAACAGATGCATCGCGTGCACTTCCAGAGTTTGGAGAAGTTGAAATCTCTTCTCTGCCAGATGGTACTACCTTTGAGGATATCAAGTCACTGCAGAGTCTTTATCGAGAGCACTGTGAGGTAAGTCTTTTCAAACAGTACAAACACATGCTAAGTTCTGCCAGATAACTTGCTGAAACAAAATAATCAGACTTATTCCTAGAATACAGATGAGCCCCAGTAAGTTCATTTTTCTCTTTGTCTCAGACTGGAGAAGCAAGGAAAGCAGAAAAAGGTTACCCATCTTCTTCGCCTCTCCTAATATGAATCCTCTGATGCAAAACTTTTGCTTCTATGTATTTCTCCTAGAAAAATGCTTACATATGGGTGAAGAGAAAGTATACAGGGGAATTTGTTGCATTACTGTTTTTAATGCAGAAGATTGATTATAACTTCAATATCTAATAAGGAACTGAATAAATAAAATATGGTATAATCCACAGAGTGGAATAGTATGAAGCCATTAAAAGAAACAGGAAACTCAAAATGTACTGATATGGAATAAGCTCCACGATTTATTTTCAAGGGAAAAGCAATATATATGACAGTGTGTATAGCATACCATAATCTTAATAAAAAAGAACATGTATACACATTTCTCCAGAAGAAAGGACAAAATGTTAATGATGGTGGCCTTTGTGAAGGAAACTGGGTGACTGGGAGGGGAAAGAGACTTAATTTTTTAGTATATCCTTTTTACCTTCTGAACTTCATACCGTAAATGTGTATTCCTATCAAGCATATCACTTTGGGTGCTCCTTGTAGGGATCATGAGGCTCTAGTTTTGTTTGTTCTGTCTTGGTGGTTAATTCAGGTTTCTCTTGGTATTTTCCAGCCCTATTCCTACTCCCTTTCCGAGTGTCCCACATCCGAATTGCCTACATTGTCCCTAGAAGGTGAACTCTCTCCCAGCCAGAAGGTTGATGGACCTGCCGCTCACCTGGTAGAAAGGGATAACGGATCGCAATTAGAATTTCAAGTGCCTCTCCTTTTGAAAGAGGAGTCAGTTCAGAATTAAAGTAGCTTTGTTCCAGGGCTATGTGTGATCTACCTAAGAGTAAAAGATAATCCTTTGGATTTCACGGGCAGTCCTTTTTTTTCTGCTGACAAAGCAGTATGTAGTGGGAAGTCGCAGCTCATAGCATTCACAGATTTTTTTTTTCCACTCCAGAAATAAGAACTGGTTGAGTGCATCTGAGTGCTTGTCAAGGGTGCTAGATTATTAACGACCAGGGGAAGTTCTCTCTTTATTAACAAATCATGTGCCAGAAGTATTTTTCAACATGTCCTGACAGTTTGTTCTGAACATTTCTTGGATTGATGAAAGGTGCTTAATATTCATCTCTTTAACTAGTGTGCTTTTCCCTATATTAGAGAATTTCTGGATGGTCCTCACATATCTAGAAAAAAATTATTTCTTTCTATGTGAATATCATGTATATTCAATAAAGACTAATATAAAGATTCTCTAAGCAATTTTTCATTTCTCTGTGTTCAGGTGAACCTTGTTTTAAGCAAACGAGCCTACACAAATATAATTTGGACTTATAAAAAATAGTTTCTCATATTTACTCGAAAATATAAGCTGGAACATTATTATTTACATTACTAAAGAATGTGTAGTAAGATTATTCTAAGTGAAAAATTCCTCCAATGAGATGATAATATGCTTGGGACTACAAAATTTTCATTTACATACAAGTTTTCAGGAATACTCCATAGGAAGAATATGGATATGTGTGGTAATAAATCTATGTGAGAAGTGGCAGTCCATAAAATTACCCCTATTTATTTCAGAGTTACCAGTACTCATGCCATCTATTGAGGGGCATAGTGATATATACCAAAAAGTAGAATTCTAATTATTTTTTCCTGTCAAACTTCCAAACTTTTGAAGTGCAGGTACCTGAGTCTCATATCCTGTCCTGTAAATAGTCATTTGCCCTAAACCAGTAGAATATGGATTATTTTTAAATGTATTTGCCTATATATTTTAGTCTGAATGTATTTGAAAGTAGGTGGGCAAATGATAAAATGTTTTGTTCATTTGTAAAGCTGCCTCAAAGGAAGCTGATGCAAATGTCCTTTTCAAAAGAATTATTTGCATTTAATTTGAAAAGACTGCGTTTAAGATGCACGGAAATCTTTATCTTATTTTTTTTCCTACAGTTTATGTTAAGAAAGATTAATATACCTATTTTGCCTGTTATTTGTAATTCTCACAGTTTGTTTATCCAAGATATTTTGTATCACTAGTTTGTTATGTAAGGAACAGTATAATCTCCAACAGAAGTTCGTGCAGCAGTAATTTTTTTTCTTTTAACATTAGCATAGTGTTCTTACAGCAGTCTCATAGCTGGAGATATGTAAGGTATTATGTAAGATATTAATAGTTTCTTCATTAATAGATGTCTCTTAGAATGTGCCTTAACTACAGTTTAGAAAGCAATCTCATAGCTATAATTTAGAAAGCAGCTAGAATAATTTGCCTCTTGAGAAGGTTGTGAATTTTGCCAGGGAGGAGAGCCATCTATATGCCCTTCACTTTCAAGGCTTACACTTGTATTTTTATTGTTGCTGATATTAGAGCATGAGGAGTGTGTTAATTAATTTGTCCCCTTTCCTCCATTTTTATTATCCAACTACTTGCAACATTTTCTACCAGTTCCCAGAACACGTACCCACCCAGACAAATTTTGCTTAGTATTTGAATTGGTTGCAGGGTGTCTTTGAATAGAACATCAGCTTTTATTTGCATCCTGTATAGGGCCAGATCTACAGAGGAAGCAGAGTCTCTAAAATTATGAAGTTAGGGTTTCTTCTTTTTTGCCTAATACAATCAGACTGACTCTCCTGACCGCTCCTGTTGTTACTTGCCTTCTGTGAATTTTGCCGCTCTTGATGGGGTTGTTTTACCTGTCATCCTCAATGCTGACAACACCAAGCACATTATGCCGATGATTTCTGTCTTTTTTTTTGCTCAAAATAATCACAGAATCATTCATTCTTTGTACAAGCAAGTTATTCTGTGGTTTTATGACTGCTTTTATCTGAAGGCAAATTTACAAACTAATTTTAATGGCAGGCTGAAATTAAATATGATCATCAAAAGTTAACAAAAATGGTAAATTTTAGCATCATCAAAAAAAAATGTCCTTGATGCAGCTGGAAAATGGCTCTAGGAAATAAAATTAAGGAGAAAGAGGAGGCAAGGCCCCCACCGGCAAGGTTAGAAAGGGGATAGTATTAAAGCTGCTCTCTAAAGGGAGTATGCTGAGAGAGGATTGAGTGGAAAGCACTGCATGACCAAAGATGGGCTTCTGGCACCTTATTCTGCCCAGACAAGTGCCATCCTCTGAAGGCCAGCCTAATCCTGTCGTTTCTGCCCCAGCCTCTGGTTGGCTGGTGACATCTGGAACCCATAGTCAGCAACCTGGACCAAGCTAATTTAGCCCTGGCTCCATCTGCTTCACACAAGCACCTCTGCACTGTTCACTCTGGCCTTTTTTGAAGGCCAGTGGACACACCTAGCCCAATGAAGACTGATAGGCATTGAATCTGTTCTGTGCCTGTCTGGGTCTGAGTATAGGAAGAATGGCAGCAATTGTGGAGGTAGAAGGAAGCAGTGGGTAAAGAAATGGAAGAAAAGCAAGAGAAGTAAATGGAGAGGAAGGGAAGCAAGCATGAAAATGCAAAAAAAGAGAGGTAAAAGTAAGGGTGGGACATGAGGCTGTTATGGGAGGAACACAAGTCATCCTGCATAATCTTTCAAGCATTATTTTTTCCCTTTTTCCCCGCCTAGCTAATCTCTTTTGTTTCCTTACTTCCACTGGCAAAATTTCGTCCAGTTTCAACATAGGAACATATGAGGCCAAAGACATCTTTACCATTTAATTCCTTTTACATTGTGTGCACCTCACACATCCCCATAAGAAATATTGTAAAGTAACACCAGTGTATTACCATTTTGGTTTTTAGGCAATATTGGACGTTGTTGTGAATCTTCAATTTAGCCTGATAGAAAAACTGTGGCAAACATTCTGGCGCTATTCTCCCTCTACTCCGACTGATGGCACTACCATTACTGAATCAAGGTCAGAATCTATGTGCTTTTCCAATTCATTTTCATGGCTAAGTAGATGTCACAGCTAATAAATTAGAAATATGTATACCAGTTGTGAACCTTACCTGATAACATTAAAGGAATAGATTGAAGTAAACCACAAACTGCTCTCTTGAGGTTTCAGCGTGTGTATTGTAGCTCCCATTTTTATTGATTTGGGGGACTGCGGTAGAGCTGTTTCATCCTCATGGTTAGTATCATATCTGCCTTTCATACCGTCAGAAAGTATTAATAATGTGCATAGGCAGCTCTGGGGGAGTGTTGTATATATCCTGCCTTATGCCAGTGCAATGGTGGTATAGCTCTAACCTCAGTAATATTTGGTAAACTAAAACTATTTTTAAAGTCCATTTTCTTTTTTATCCTCATTTGCCATCTATTCATTTGCTACATTTATTCACACCAGCAATCTGAGTGAAATAGAAAGTCGACTTCCGAAAGCAAAGCTGATAACTCTGTGCAAACATGAGTCTATCCTGAAATGGATGTGTAACTGTGACCATGGGATGTACCAGGCTTTGGTGGAGATTCTCATCCCCGACGTCCTTAGACCTATTCCTAGTAAGTTAAATGCAGACAAGTGCTGATGCTTTTGTTCTCATACATTCCGCCCAGGAAGTTTTGGGAAGTGCGTTGCAATCTAGAGTGATTCTAATCTCATTTAAATTGCTAAATAGAAAACATGCAACACAGAGTATGGCATGAAGGCGGCCTAGAACAAAATCGTAGAAGTAGAAAAAGGGGACATTTTTTCTGTTCTCCAGTCTTACAGGGGTTTTGCTTTTTTTTGTTTTTTTGATAGAAAAGACAACCTATAGATGTGACAGCCCTAGTGACTAATTGCAGGAATCCTCCCAGGCCAGTCAACCCTGTAAAATGTACTCTATCCAAGGCCGCAGTTACCTTTGTAAAGCCAAAAGTTTTTGCAGTCTGAATTGCTGGGCCTACCTCTTTTCATGGTTGCTTCTGATTTTAAATGAATTTATCTTGGTTTCCACTGAGCTTGAATTACCTCATAAAAGCATTTATTTTGTCACCTATATCATGTTAAGAACTGCAAATGCAGATTCCATTAACAGTAATGGAACTGGCAGTTTGAGAGAAAAATCTATGTAACTACACAAGCATTGTATTCCCACCATGAAGCAAATAGGAATTACATAGATAAGTTAGATTACTTTATAAATTGATGGTGCTTTTTAAACTACCTTGTAGTGTACAAAGCTATTTTCTGCAAGTGTCAATATAAACACTACTACAGATACTTGTATTAGAAGTGGTTGAAACAATTTTATTCCTTACATTCTTATGAGCATATACTAGTAACCTTAACTTTTAAAGAAATGGGACAGAATTTCCACTCTACAGTGACATTAATGAGGTATAAACAGTCTTTTAGCTTGTGAAATTGGTAACTGAGTACTCCAAGTACACTTTTCACAGTTGATTTGAGTTAAATTATTCTAGAAAAATTTTAAGTAGGGATTTAGTAGAAGAAAAGGTGAAGATATTGGCATTTGTATGTTTATACTTTGTTTTCAAAATATGAGAGTAGTGAAAAATATAAGTGCTTTCATATGTACACACCACTTCAGAAGATATGCTTAGACACTCATTTACATATAGTACCAGTGAACACACAATAAATTTGTATAGAAATAAGTAAAAAAAATTCAGCTGTCGTTGCCTCATGTTTTTATAAATTACTAATGTTTTCTACTCTATCTGCACCAACTTTTCCTGATCAAAGATGGATTAGGAGTGAGGATATCATGGAAAATTTCAGTTTATAAATTCTCCACTGGTTTATGTTCCAGAATCTGATTTTCTGTATTTTTTTTTTCTTGCTCTCTGTGCTCTGAACGATAATCTCTAGAGATTTTGTATAGGGTAGCTCATTAGCCTATGAGATCTTGCCACCAACATACAATTTCTCTCATGATATATGAAAGAGACGTCAGTGAGCACTTTCCTTTTTGAGGTAAATCACATAAGTATTCATTAAGGTATCTTAGAATCTTTCACTTCTGTTTTAGTACCACAAGACTTGTGAACTCAACAGTTCCCTAATTTAAATCATGTATCGATTTTAACAGACTTTAAGCCCCATAATTTTAAGTACACAATACATTTGACCTTTGTTTCTTGCACTTTTTGATTTGAAAACCAATTTATTCTATCAAGTAGTTTGTCTCTCTACATTCAGCAGACAACATACCTTCAGAAATTTTCATGGATGTAGTTTTATAGTTTCTCTGAAGTTGAATGATACGCTAATGTGCAACCCTACAAAGTATTTTTGGAAATCATTCTATAACAAGACTTAACAAAAGAAAGCTTAAAATACAGTTTAGATAGCTATCTTCTGATTGTATTATTTTAATATTAATCATGAGCAGCTTGAGACAAATTAGCTTTGGAATAGTTTTGAATTTCAAACCATCCGTTCATGAAAAAAAGTTGTCAGAGTCAGTCTGCACAATTTCATCTGACATGAATCCCTATAGAGAGAGCAAACTTAATTTTATTTTTAAAAACTGTATTTTCCTGGCTACTAGTACTTCACTCTACCACTTACTGTCCAGATGGGATTCCTTTTTTATAGCCAAAAAAAAAAAAGTCTGCATATCACACTAATTTAAAGTCAGTTTGAAACTACTGTATTCTAAAATACATTTATCTGAAAATGAAAAAAGATTAAGTGTAAAGAATTGTATAAGAAATCAACTGGTAAGACTTAAAATGTACAGTTACGATCATATTTAAAGTGGGCCCAAAATGTCAGCACAAAATAATAAGAACTTATCATCACTTGATACACAAAATGTATCTTTTTATTTCAAAAATCTCCCCAGCATCAAATTTGTCTAGATAAAACAAGACCCATGTTAAATATTTTTTAAAGTAACTTTCCCTGATCTTGTTTTTCTCTGATGAAATAATTATTATATATTAATTGTAGAAAAATGCAAAATACAAATAGCCAAATTTAATCTTTTAACAAAATTTCACTGAGTTTTAAAAAGGTTGTTAATTTTTTTCACTCTTTTTCATTTCCATTCATGCCTGCCCTCCATGGTTCTAGTACATAATACAGCAGAAAAAAATACTTTCTTTCTTTTTATCTTTTTTGGCTAAACTGGGAAGCTTTGGAAATGTCAAAAGATTAGTTCTCAAGAAATTTCCAACTCAGCATTTCCAGTGGATGGTTCTCATGGTTAAGACTCTATACTTCAGTGCTTTTCCTAATCAAAATTGAGCCATTCTCTCTTCTGTCATTTGACCAGTTAAGTAAATCATTTTAAAAATTGGTGGTTTTTATTGTTAGATGAATAAAATTTGTATCTTTTGAAAGTAACTTGAGTAAGCTAAATCATTTCCAGCCCTGCTTTGACAAAAGCAGTAGAGAAGCTTGTCAGATTCATTTGAGCACAGAAGGAAAAAAATGGGGGATTTAATCCCATCATTAGCAATTTTACCGGGAGCCTTGGACAAAAAATGTAATGTCTCTCTCTGTTTCTTTTAGTAGATTACAAATTGTAATAACTACCCACATTATAGGGAACCCACAGAGATTAATCTTATGTTGTGGGTGCTTCAAACACTTACTAAATGTCTAAAACTGCTCCCTACACTGTGGAGCATGGGGCACAAATGACATAAAATACTGTTGACTGACTGCCTTGTTGAACAAGAGAAGAATTCTGTCTTGTATTACACAGCAGTTTCAATAAGCAGATTCCTTCTGGTAAAATAGTCATAGTAATCCCTGATAATTGATGATGTTTCTAATCATTTTATGACCGCCATTAAAGCTGCTCTCATGGGACCTATCCCTATTTCAGGTTGTAACATATGTGAAGGATATGGAATGGACTATTTTAGGAATATCTTAAGAGAATTGGTCTGTGTGACATCAAGTGTAATGGAAAATAGTCATCCAAAATTTTCAATTCAGGCAGTAATTTTAATTTTTAACCTTACTTTTCAACAAGAATGAGGGATAACTAGGCTAATTGATATGTTCTAGAGTAAACAGATGCATAGAGAAGGAGAAAAAGCTTTGCATTGTTTTCTTTTTAACTAAAGAAAGGAAAATAGATAAGAGCTTGAAAAATCAAGATGAAGAATGTATAAATCCTTAGTCTTTGAGCACAAACCTTTTAATGAAAAGTGTTCTGTCTAATATAGAACATTCCACAAGTATATTCACAACTGGTATATGTTGCTATAAACAAAAATGTTTGAATGTTTTCATTTCTCAATACAGTGTCATAAGTATCTAGGAACAAAATAACTTTAAAAGAAAAAAACTCAAAATACAATTCTTGGATGCTTTCAAAGATAGGAATAATGTTAAATAAAGTTTTGTCAATGAGAAAAATATGAGTTCTGTGCTATTTCAGATGTCACGTGTGCATATTCCCCTTACTCTAGTGTCAAGATTGATGTTCTTTGGTATTTTTGTTGTTCTGCTTTTCTTCTTTAACATTTAGGTGCCTTGACCCAAGCCATTCGAAATTTTGCAAAAAGCCTTGAAGGTTGGCTTTCCAATGCCATGAACAATATTCCACAGAGAATGATACAAACCAAGGTACTTTTTGATGTTTTTGCTTTCATGTTTTATGTTTTACTGCTTCTTTAGGAAATTGTTCTGAACTGTGAATTTTATATGTCTTATCAAATGGTATTATGTAAAAATTTAATACTATAACATATGGAACCTTTAAAACTGATTTTTACATTTGTATTTTACAACCTTGTCATAAGGAACTTACACAAGAGATGCTGTTTGATAATGCTACTTTTAAAGAATCTAGAGAAGCATTTTAAAGTGCAGCATATTTAAAAGCCCTCTTCTAAAGTATGTCTTTCGATTGTTTGATCTCAAATATTAAAAGGAATAGTCTAGAGTGTTCGAATAGTTCCCATTTGAGGGAGTTTTAAACTTTGTAAATCTCTGACTATACTCATTGTATTGTGACAAGTTCATGTAAATCAGTACTCTTCTGCTTTCTAGGATGCTTTTCTTTTTAGTATTGGAGAATGCTTTTGTGAATCAAGTAATCATTTCTTAAAATGAAGAATTATCTCATAAATCAGTGTTCATCAAGAATGTGGATTATTTAGCTAGAGATATCTAAACTCTTCTTTGTCCTCTACTAACCATGTTACTTTAGGTTAACCCATGAACATAACCCATGGCAAGATTGGACTGAGTCTGTCCAAACTTTGATACCAAAAATTACATTTGTGGCTTTTAGTCAAGGACTGTATTCGCTATCAGATTTCGTATCAGATTCCAACAATATACTGTATCTTTCAATTTGGGGCAGTGTTGATAGATTGAAGCTCTTGTAGACAAGTCTCTTTGGGAACATATGTAACTCGCAGTTCTTCCTGCTTTGACTTAAGGTTGCAATAACACTTTCTGTCCTAAAACACACAGAAAGAAACATTTCATTGATATGTCCACCTTAGATTATTACTCTAGAGCTATGCTGTCAATACACTAGGGCAGCTACATGTGGCTACTTGAATTTGAACTTTAAATTAAATTAAAATTTTAGTCCCTTAGATATACTAGATACATTTCCAGTGTGCCATAGTCCCATGTGGCTAGTGGTTACTGTATTTGGCTGCACATATATAGAACATTTCCATCATCACAGAAGTTCCCCATGGTGGAACTATTCTCAAGTACCGCATTTAAATGGACACAAAAAAGAGGAACTATTTTATTTTATGATCAGAGGCATGACTTCTGATTTGCAAAGTCAGTCATATTCATAACATGTCAAACAGCTGAAAGCACCTCCCTTCCTATCAAAGGGAGATCCCTCCATTGAAGTGGATGTGGAGACATCCAGCTACAACACTGGTCATCTCACTGATCTCCAGAGTTCATTTGGATAATTCACCTTAGTGGGGGGGTGCCTTCTTCTATTCCTGTCTCACTGACATGCAGCCATTTTTCAGCTGAGTATTCAATCACTAAAGACAGACTACCCTGACAGAGGAAACAGCATAATGAGGTTATACTGACTGTTGTTATCAAAATGTCAAGGTTCATATACTGCTACTGTAACCACGTTTCTGTGTAACCTTGAGCAAGCTACTTAATTAACCTCTTTAAGTCATAATATGTGTCTAATAGCATGGTTATGAGAATTGAACAAGGTAATGTAACTGAGGCACTTAACATAGTACCTGGTACACAGTGTGTACTTGATTACTGTGAACCACAGAAATGGAAAAAGTATAAGACTTTTTTGAGGCTATGAACTTCCCCAAGTTCCACATAGTTGGAAACATCTCACTATCAGAAAAGAGCATCTTTGACCTGTGAACACCCTCTGCTACTTGACCAACTGACTGTTCAATCAATTGCCTCTTAAATATATATATTGATTCAATGCCATACAATATATTCCTGTAAATATGTTAAAATGCTCATTAGATCCACTGTGCATGTAACAAATTTCTATGACATCATGAAATTTAGCTATTTACCTAGACTTTTTGGGGGGCATTATCTTTGACATCTTTTACTGTAACCTGGTTATTTCAGGGTCTCAGCAGGAAACAAATGGGAGGAATGTTAAAGAGGTGGAGATAATTGGAGAGAGGAAGGATCTGTTTCCAAAGGTGTGAAAAGAGTTAAAACCAAGGAGGAATGGTAAAACACCCCAGGACCAGCAATAGTGGGAAGTGCTGAATATTCATAGATGTGCAGGGGAAAGACATGGAAGCTATGGCATTAACAGAGTCCTTCCCCCTTAGAAAAGGAAAGCAGGCTCTGCCAAAACAGGGAGAGAGCAGAGATTGTGGGGGAATAAATACCTTGACCACTCTTCCTGTCCTTCAGTCTCTGACCAGGGTCTATTGCTGGCTAGACCCAACTGGAAGCTAGAGTGTAAGGGAAGCAGTTAGTGTAGTCCATGCCTGTCAGTCTTCCAGGACACAGAGCAGAGTGGAGAAGGATGGAAAGTAGATTATGAGGGGCAAATAGAGGTTTCCTGAATAGCCTTCTTATAGAAATTCAAATTCTGAAACGGAGTTCTTGCTGCTTGTGTCTGATAAGTTTTTTAGCTCTGTATTTGCTAATAAAGGCTATGAACAATCTTGTTTCACCTCTAAATCACCCAGATTTCTATAAAGTGTAATAATAGTGAATCAGAATGACAGTGCTCTGAAAAATGTATTTTTTATCCATTTAAAAAAAAATGGAGATATATGATTTGGTCTTCCATAAAAAAGAAAAAAAAATTATTTGCCTATTTTGTAGTTGACTGTCCTACAGTGAGTAAAAAAGGAAATGAAAATCAACATTTTTCTGAGTTTCCTAGACAAAGCCATTTCTTGCTGTAGATGAGTAGTTACTTGTAAGACTGGTTTAATTAGTGCTACACTCAGATGTCAAAGAATGTGGGGGTTTGTTTTCGTCTTGACCTCAGCCTACTCAAAAGGAAAATAATACTTGGTTTAGAGACTTAAATGCTGTAATTTACAAGTAAGCTCTCACACCAAATAAATTTGAAATAAGTATCAGAGGGAAGCATTTAAAATTTGGCAAGGGAATAAAGATTTGAAGATTGCGGCGGTTTCTTTTACTGGAGGGAAAAACGATCTCAGTTTAATTGGGCTTCTGTACAGGTTGCCGCTGTAAGTGCCTTTGCCCAGACTCTGCGAAGATACACGTCGCTCAATCACCTGGCCCAGGCAGCTCGCGCGGTGCTTCAGAACACGTCTCAGATCAACCAGATGCTCAGCGACCTCAACCGAGTTGACTTTGCCAATGTCCAGGTACTCAATTTTCTTTCAAAACGTGTCTTTTAAGGAAAGACACCTCATTTTTATTTCTTGATTAGGATCATCACATTTCTTTTCAAAGTTTCATCAATACACAGGCAGCATCTATATTCACAGTGTCCTGAAATAGGAGAGTTTTACTTCAGCTATGACTTTACCGTGGTTGAAGTCCGCTAAGATTCATAGAACTAGATGGCAACATGTCACTTGGGCTTGCTGAATAGTTAATGGAGTAAGGATATTCACACTCATTGAAGTTAGATGGGCAAGAGATGAAACTCTTCTATCTGTTAGCTGTGGGATCTTGGGCAAGTTACTTAACTGCTGTGAGCTTTACTTTCCCCACCTTATAACACCTATCTTAGATTACTGTTTACGTATTTTGTAATACAAAGCCCTTTGCAGTGTAACACACAATAGACATTTATTTTTAATAGTGACATCCACCTTAAAAGAACTAAGAACAATTCTATTTCAGACTTTGCTATAGGTGCTTACTCCATATTTGTTCATTTGAAAAGAATTAGGTATAATATGATTGACTATTTTGATTGTCCAAATGAAAAAAATATATTTTAACCTTGTGATCAAACTACTCACTTGTATGGTAAAGTACACTTTGAAAAAAGCTAATTTGGGAATATTATAGAATCCCAACAAATGCTTTATTTCGAATACTAAAGTAATGAAGCTAGTTGTTACCATATCAAAACTACCATTGCTCAAAATACAAGCAACAAAAGAAAAAATACATAAGCTGAACATAATCAAAATTTAAAACTTTTATGCTTTCAAAGAGACCATTGTGAAAGTGAAATGGCAACTCATAGAATTGAGAAAATTTTTGCCAATTATATATCTGATAAAAAAATTTATATCTAGAGTATATAAAGAACTATTACCACCCAAAAATAAAAGGACCACCCAGTTAAAAAAAGTGGGCAAATACTTGAATAGACATTTCCCTAAAGAAGATATACAAATGGCCAATAAGCACTTGCAGAGATATTCAACATAAGTAACCAGCTGGGAAATGCATCTCAAAACTATAGTGAAGTACTACTTCACATACACTAAGTGGATATAATAAAAAAGACAGGAAGTAACAAGTGTTGGTAAAGATGTAGAGAAATTGGGACCCTCATGTACTACTGACTGGAATGTAAGATGCTACAGCCACTTTGGAAAACAGTCTGGCAGTTCCTCCAACAGTAAACGTAGACTTAATCATATGACTCAGCAATTTTATTCCTGGGTATACCAAGAGAAATGAAAACATGTCCACATAAAAACCTATACATGATGTTCCTGGCAGCATTATTCCTATTAGCTACCTAAAAGTGGAAACAACCCGAATGTCCATTAACTGATTACTGATTTGTAAGCAAAATGTTATATATCCACACAATGCAATATTGGGCAATAAAAAGAAATGCAATTCTGATGTATGCTACAACATGGATGAACCTTGAAAACATTATGCTGAGTGAAAGAAGCTGGACACAGAGGGCCACATATTGTGTGATTCCATCTATATGAAATGTGCAGAATAGATAAATCTGTAGAGACAGAAAGTAGATTAGTGGATGCCTGCGTCATGGGGACTGAGGTATTGGAAGGTGACAGATAATGGATGTGAGGTTTTTTTTGTGAAAATAAAAACATTCTAAAATTGTGGTGATAGATGTACAACTTTGAGTATACTAAAAGAAGCCATTGAACTGTAATGAATGAGTGAATTATATGATATGTAAATTATATCCCAATAAAACTGTTAAAACACAATACCACTACTTAAAAATAAACTACTTATTTATTTAGGAAACTCCATTTCCTAGAAATTTTAATCTGCAGTTCTGGTTTAGTTCTATCATTTAACATAAGTCATAAAGGAATCTTTGGGCTTGATTCATTTTTGAGTATAGTAAATTAGTTAAGTTCATTCTAACTCATGAATTCGGCTCAAACTTCTAATGAACAGAAAGTTTAAAAAAACCTGTCCATCTATGCATCTATGTACAAACACACATACGTATACATACACACATATGAATGCATAATATTTACAAGAACAAACTTTCAGCTTTACAAAGCCATTAATTTTACATATTTCAATGAAATTTGCATCAACTAATTTTATTGTGAACATTAAGAGTTCATATTGCCATAAAATTTATACTGTAATGTTTATTTCCAATCTTCATTCAGAAAAGATATGTTTAAAAATACCTTAAGAAAAGTTATAGTAAGGCAACTTCTAGTTTCAAAAAGTAATTTAAGTTCAATAACAGAAAATGTACATAAGATTGACTCCTAATAATGTCTCAGAAAGGTTTTTGGTTTTTCTTCTTTTCCCTGTATTTGTATATCTGCAACTGTATTGTTATTTATGCAAATGAGTTCTTCTAGGTTATAAACACCAACCTCAAGAACATCTTTGGATATAAATGGTCAATTATACATCTATTCTACTACTCATCCTCCACCTGCCAACTCAGAGGCCACCTTTTCCCTTCCTCTGTTCTCAACTAATAAGTTTTCCTGGGTCCATGTAACAATTATCAGTGCTAAAACCTGTATGATTGAAAATCTGTTCTCCAACACTGCTTCTTTTCCTAAGAGGACTATGAAAATAGTGGTGCACACTTCATTTCCCCCCACATTTTCCTTTCACAACTCTGTGTTTTAATGAGCAATTTCTTTCTTAGGTGACATATTCCTTCTTTAATTTCTTTCTTTTTGTGTTGGAAGCTTTGTTTGGTTTCCTTAGATTCCTCTGGTTTTCTCAGTCCTCTGCTTCCCAGATCCACCTTTATTGCCCTCTCCTAATCATTTGGAAGTTGTCACTGCTCCTCCAAGATTTTACCCTCATTCTCAGCAAGGCTGATGCATACATTAAGGGTGATACTCTTGTAATGAGGACACTTTAATTTAAAACAATGAAATTATACCTAAGTGTCAATATTATAATACTCTTAAGAGCTTGAAAATACTAAAAAGTTTCTTTTAGGATATCCATAAATCTCTTTCATCACTTCATTCTTCTCTATTTAAATCTTTTCCTCATGCATTCTATTCAAGTATTATTGGTTTGTTTTAATTGGAAGCAGTACAGTGAAATTGTTTTCTCATTTTTTGTAGGTAAATAGTTTTTCATCTATGTTATGGCCAGATGGGTTTGGGTGGGTTGGCCTGATAACCTAACCATTGCATTAACCTGTGTTTCTCTATTTAAAAGATACTCTGATTTGAACTGATCAACTCCTTATCATTTTGTATATAATTTATTTGTAAATGAAGAATATCTTTAATGTTCATCCCTAGCCTTTTCCATTTATAGGCTTTAGAAACCCAAATTCCTTTCAGAAGGAATATTTACAGTGTACTTTACTGTTAGCATATTTTCAGTCTTCAGAGTAGTAAAATGAAATATAATATAAAGTGATTTTTAAAGCCAAAATAATGCCCTGTGGTTTTATTTTTCCAAGTTAGATTTTGGTTTCTAATCATTCTCTCAGAAAAACTAACTTCCAAGTAAGCAGTGAGTTTGCATTTGTAGTAAGAGATGAAATTAAATTCTTGCAAGAATACCAATAAGTTCCTTCTTCCTGTTATCAGTGTGCAAACAAACAAAAAAGAACCTCCCCCTACAATGGGTATAGAATTTCAGTTTTGCAAGATGAAAATGTTCTAGAGGTCTATTATGCAATAAGGAGGAGAGAGTTAAAACTCCTATTCTGTACACTTAAAAATGGTTAGATGATAAATTTTATGTTATGTGTTTTTTATCACAATTTAAAAAATGCCTAGACATTAATGAAAACAAACAAACCTTTTTTATCCTTTCCTTGATCCCTAAATTCTTCCCTGGGCATTCTCCTGAACTCTTAAACTGATACAAAATTTGGGGGTCATTTGACAGTATATGTTGAAAGATCTTAACTATTCTTATATACATCTATCATACAGGAGTAAGTGCAAAAATAATCAAAGATGCCATACAAGATTGCTAATTCCAACATTATTCCTAATAATAAAAATTGGAATGGATATAAATGATTGTATGGAATTAGTTATGTAAATAATGGTGTATGTATATATTGAAGCAAATTCAATCACTGAACAGTAAATACAGCTCTACGTCTGCCTACATGGAAATTCAGTTATATATAGTTAAGTGAAACCAATATATCTTGTAGGGTATATTATATGATCCTTTTTTATTCTAAGTATTTATATATTCATGAGCATATGTTGCATGTGAAACGTCTGAAAGGTATATATAGCATCATGTTGTAGTTAGGGCTCTTAGTGTTGGCATTATACATATTAATATTTTGTTTTTGCTTATTTGTATTTTCAGTTTTTTCTATAATCATATTTTAGTGTACTTAAAATGTTTAAAAGTGATATTTAGGAATTAAAATCTGAAAGACTTTATAACTAATTAAATAAGAGAAAAAGGATAGAAGATGGTATCCATCAGCTGAGAATACAGAAGAAACTGTGGGTTTCCCTGGGATGATAAAAGAACTCAGTTTGGGCATTTTGTATTTGAAGTGCCTCACAGTTGAAATGTCTCTTGAATAGGTAAAGTCTGTAGGATCAGGAGAGATGCTAGAACTAGAGGATGGAGATTAGGGATTTAGTCAGTTGAAATTGTCTATTTGAATGAACGTGTCCTCTGAGAGCATGTAAAATGAAAGCTATAGACACCCTTTTCAGAAAAACACACACATATTTACAATGTTTTAGATATACAATCAGTACCTTCACAGACATACCTCCACAGACGCCTATCCTGAAAATATTATCTGTATGCAATGAATCCAACTTAAAAATTCTTAAAAATTCACATTTCATTTCTCTAATTTTATGCTTAGGAAAAATGAGGCTCCCATAAGACTAAATGTATTGCTTGAGGTCAGTTCAGTGGGTTCAGTCTCTATATTAAAAATCTGTGTCCTCTGACTCACAGTCAAATGTTATATTGCCAAGTAATTATATTTTGACTTTGAGAATATAGTTTCTTTTTTTTAAACTGTAAAACAGCACTGGAAACAGAAGGCTTACAGCAACCACTGAAAAGTAGCTTTAAAAGTTCCTGTTGTCATTGCTATGACCAAACATGAAACTTCCCAATCAGAATGAGAAGGAAAACTGTAGTAATCAAATTCCCTGACAGTTTGCTGGTACTACATCTTCTCAAAGATGTTTTTGTTGTCGCTGTTGTTTTCAGTTCTGTGAATTAATTTGCATGCATACCCTTGCCTTAGTAGCCCTTGAGATTACAGTTCCTAATCCATAAAACTCACACCGCATATGCTTCTGCCTAGTGCCATTCAGTGTGCTTTCTGTTTCAATCCTGAGGGACCACTTCTGGCCTAGTGAATCTATTTATCCATCTGACTTAAATCTTCTCAAATGAATTGGCTTTAAAGTTTTATCTGACTGGAGGGAGAAAAAAGAGAGAAAAAACTTTTGAAAGCAGTATAAACACTGAACAGAATGGAAGGCCCTGCATACTGTAGTTTCAGGCTTCTATTTTTCCTAAGTAATCAGGTATTTTAGTCTTTCACACAAACTAAGTAATGTGGAAAAACCAATGCATGCTTTTATACCACATTGTTTTTTCATGCACAAAGGCGATGTTAACTTTCTTAACAACTGACAGGTAGTCATTCATTTTCATAATTCATTTAATTGTTTGAAGATTTTATTATAACGTCCCATTCACACATACGGCTTGTGTGCTGACATTCAGTGGAAAGATGCTGAGTTGAACTTTTCCTTTGCTTTCTATGTACTGTCCCAGGAGCAGGCCTCCTGGGTGTGCCAGTGTGATGACAACATGGTTCAGAGACTAGAAACAGACTTCAAGATGACTCTTCAACAGCAGAGCACCCTGGAGCAGTGGGCTGCGTGGCTTGACAATGTGATGATGCAAGCACTGAAACCCTATGAAGGAAGACCCAGTTTTCCTAAAGCTGCCAGGCAATTTCTGCTAAAATGGTCTTTCTACAGGTATTATTTCAATTTTTCCTAAGCTTTATTTACCATAGTCTGCAAATGTGTGTATGTGTGGGTGCGCATATATGCACGCATACATGCTTCTTAGACGAAGGAGAAGAAATAAGTGAAGATTTTAGTTTTCAGAAACTCCCCTGTTGTAATTACCTTCAACCCAGCTCAGTGATCACAACTTCATGGAATTGACCCAGAAGTTTATGGAAGTTTCTGCCAGGAAAAGAAAGCCTTTTGTTGAAGCCCATCTAGAGTTCTCAGATGGGAACATCTAAGATTCCATTCTAGACAATGCGCTCAGCAACAGTCAGTAAAGGGCCAGATCCTTCCTCTTGCAAACATGCATTACGTAGGCTTCTTCCCTGAAGACATAACACCACTCTTCTCTTTATTCTCTAGTTCAGTGATTCTCAAACTGTGGTCCCTAGACTAATAGCATCACTATCATTTGGAAACATTAGAAAAGCATATTCTCAGGCCCCTTCCCCAAATTTCCCTGAATCAGAAACTGCAGAGGTGAGGCCGGTGATCTGTGCTGTTTAAAGTCATCCAGTGATTCTGATGCATGCTCAGAACCATCTAGTTAATTTTTAAATTTTATCAATTACAATGGTTTTCAAACAAGCTGCACATCAGAATTAGTGTTAAGAGAAATTCTAGGTACCTCCCCAAACCTACTACATCAAAATCTTGGTGGTTAGGGCATACTAATTAGGAGTGGGGGCACTCAGAAATTTTTTTCTTCAAAAAGCTCACTCCCTGTGATTCTGTGCATAGACAGTTTAAGAACCAATAATCTAGTAGACAATACAATAAGAATCACTTTTGGACTAATATAACATGGATATAAATCTATGTGTTTATCTACATAGAAGAATCCTAGAAGAGAAAGGCTTTTAGATTAGTACATGACATATGATGCAAATGTTGGGATGAGTTGTTGACCATAGGTCTGTTCCAAGGGCCAAAAACACAGCGTGTGCAATTAAGCATGGATACCAAATATATATAGGATAGAATTGACAGATGGGACTCCGTTTCATAAGGTAAGTTCTGTTTTTGGCCCTGGCATTTGTTCTTATGGTGGGAGTTCTTTTTTTTTTTTTTCTTTAGATAGAGGTGGCTCCACGGACTCCGGCCTAAAAGCCATGTCTACTTTGAGGTTTAGGCAGTCCCTAATTTAGAATCTGTGCAGCCATGCACATAGCACCAAGTAGTAACCACAGGACATACCACCGACTGTGGCTGTGGGTACACTGTGGTCATCATCTGGACACCAGTAGTGAGTCCAGAGATGGTATACAAATAAATAACAATTTAGGAACTAGCAGTACTTACGACCTCAGAGGCCCGAAGTATAGGCTTCCCATTCTGTTTTGACCACCTTTATGAAAATGGAACCAGAGATCTTTTAATTATGATGGTAGTTACTTTGGATTTTATTTTAAGTCGTTTCTTTCTTTCTCAGCTGATTTGGCTCAACTCTTTTTTCTTAATCTGATTTCTTAAGGAAATCCTGATTTCCAAACCTAATTTCTTAAAGAAACATCTTAATTTCTTAAACTGAGGTAGAGTTATAAATCCACTATATATGTTTAATTAAGAGTTAAATTAACTTTATACTCAAAAATTAGTTTTCTAGTATCTAGGCCGGCATAAAATGAAGTGAAAGAAAGCCTGCCAGTTTTGTATTGTTTTGTTTTCACAGTGGAATAATGGAATAATTCCACAGTTCGGTCTGTCATATATTTAACACCTTTAGCCCATGTAATTTGAGAAACACCTTATTAAGGTGCTGCCTGACTTCATGACCCACTGGCATATTTCAGTAAAGCATTTGAGAAGTGTAAGTTTTTCCTGGCTACATGGGGAAGACTTAGACAGTGCTGTCACAGTGTTCTCAAAGTAATGCAACAACAGTACTAGTAACAGAAGAATTCAGATATTTTCCCATTGGTTTGCCAGTGAAATTTTTGCTCATCCAGTTTTTTCCCAGAAAATCGTATAGATTGCATATGTGCTTCATGAATAATTGATGAAGCAGAAGTTATATAGCTAGTTGTTCCAAAACCTGTATGACCAAAAGCAGGGTGCACCCTCTATGTCAGAAAAAGCAAGGTGGTTGTTTTCTTTTTTCTCTTCTTACTGCTTTCTTACTTTGTTATGTCAGAATTGACCTTACTCCTTCCTGTGGTTTTTTCCCCTATAATTAGTTGATGTCATTTTAGCGATACGCCCCTGGAGTCTTCATTTCCACAGAGATCTTTTGCAGGTATCTTGAAAGGAGAGAAAATTACTTACTTGCATTTCTTTTTTCTGCAGACATACAAACCCAGTAGATCATCATTTGCCTGCCCTCTGTCCTCCCTGAGTTGGGGATAATTGGCTTGTTATTATTAGACACTATTATGGTTATTATTTTCATTTCAAAAAGAGTTGAAGGCATACAGTTCAGGGCCACAGAAGGAAAGGCATATTCAGACAGACATATACCTCCTACTGGTAGGCGGTGTCAATGGCTTAGAAACTTAAGAGCCTTTAAAATCTGAACTGTTTTTACTGAGGCATAAGAACATATTGAGTAATAAAAACTGCATTCACAAACTCAGAGAAACAGAATTACAGAATTTTTTTTACATGTTTTTGGCATTGTAACAAGAACTTGGCAGTCATATACACAGACCCCTCATGTTCTGAAGTCAGTTCATCTCATAATTTTTAAAATTCTGTGTGTATATTTACATGCATACAAATATAGAAATGAACTGACAGAAAGTCGTCATAGCAGCAGTTGATATATGCCACAAACACCCTCTGCTCTGAGTGGGGGTCTCTCCTTGCCTAACCTGACTACTGTTGGCTCCTTGAGAAATGGAAAAAAATATCACTGCCTTTCTTAGGCAGAAATGGAGAGGTTATATGGGCCACTTCTCAGCTGGTGTGTTTTGTGGATAACAGAAAAGGCATTCCTCAGGGCCGCCCTGAGGGTCATCCAAATATCCCATATTTAAAGAACCGGATTTATAGCTGTGATATAGTGACTTAAAAGAGAGCGCAGGGAGACTAGTTTGCCAACAACTGGGCAATATTTAAGTCTTCCAAAAAGTAATACTCTTTTGGAATCAACTGTAAGCATTACTAAAAAAGATACTTTGCAAGGGAGTCACGGTTATGGTATTCTCATATTTCTTCCTAAAAAGGATGTGATATATCTCCAAATACACAAAGAAATGGATTGTGTATCATGTGTTAGGGTATATGTTTCAGTTTCCACACAATGAATTAAAAAGATAAACACAAAGGTATTTCTCATCTATTATAAAATAATTCATGTTTATAACTCTGATTTTAAAAGAGGTCGAATTTCTGGTAACTTAGCAATGTAAAATTCAGTGGAGTTACTTTGCAACGTACCTTACAGAAGTCTGAATTGGACAGTAGGTTTCCAATTACACTGTTAATTGTGTCATTTAATACTTAGCTTGTTAGGGCAGAGGCCCATAACAGAGAGAATAAGTAGATATAGCATTAATAATATAATTCAGCTGATTGGTTTCTAAACATACAATAATAATTTCATGGCATGCTTATCAGTATTTTTAAAAAATAAGTGTTATAACTGAAGGTCAGCAGATTTTTTTCATTTCCAACAGAATTTAGTATTATATATACATTTTATGATGAAATAAGGTGATTACTTAACTGTCCAGAACACTTAGAATAAAATCCCAAGGCCTTGTCATGGCCCACAAGGCCCTGCAAGGTCTAGCTACCAGTGGCCTCCAGACTCACTATATATTCTTCTCTTTTGTTCACTGTCCTCCAATGATACTAGCCTCATGACTACTCTTTGAATATGTCAAGCATAGTTTTGTCTCAGAGTCTTTACATTTGCCCTCCTTTCAGCCAGGAAAGCTGACATGTTTACACAGCTCACTCTCTCACTTCAGTCCAGTTTCTACTCAGATACTACATTTTCAGAAAGAATTTTCTTGATACCCTAACTTAAAAATGTCTGCCCCCATCACTCTCCATCCTCTTACCCTAGTTTGTTTCTTCATAGGATTTATCACTAACTTTATATTTTATATCTACTTGGGGGTTTTTGACTTGTTTCTCCTACTGGAACATGAACTCTGATGAAACCAAAATTTTGTCTGACTCGTTCTCGAATAAGACCCTGGTGGCACAGAGTAGAAATACAATAAATATCTATTGAATGAATGAATGTGAATTCTTTTGGGAAAAAAAAATTGACTTTGTATTTCTATAATATCAGAAAGTCATTCAATATGAATAGTCTCCAGTCATTTATATGATACTATATTTAAGGGTAAATATAAGGCCTAAAATTTGAATTTAGAAATACATATTCTGTCTGTGATATTTTTCTCTGCAAAGATTTATTGACACTCAGCTGACTCAGAATTGGTTTTCTATATTATAATGAATGCCAATTTTTAAAGTAAACTTTTTTTGCTATGAAATCAATATGTGTGCACTTTAGAAAGCCTGGGAAATACAAAAAATGTACAAAGAATAAACTTAAACCATCCATAATTTAATACCCAGAAATAACCACTGGTAATAAAATGCTTTTTTTAGTGTCATATAAAATTGGAGTCCACTTGTTTACCCTAGTTTATTATCTGTATCTTTCCCATAACATTTTTATTTAACATCATGTCTTGAGCATTTCTTGGCATTAAATATCTTCAGAAACATAATTTTAGTGTCCTCACAGTATTCCACTATGTATGTCTTATACTTTATTTAAATATTCCCCTTTTCCCTTATTTTTGAGCATTTAGAAGGTTTTGTCATTGTGATAAAATTATAAAAAAATACTCTAATGGTAGCTTTGTATGAAATTGCACATATATCTTCAGATAAATTCTGGTAAAAGGGTTGGAACTTTTTGAAGTGATTAATACTATGTTAATGAAGTGAGTTATCTGTACTAATAAAATATTAAATATTCACATTTTTAAGGGTAGGATTTTAAAAAAACTCATGAGATGGTTTTTATGTTAAATGGACTCATGTCTTACATTTTATTTCCTTAACTTGATATCATAGTCACCTTTCAATGTTACTAACTTTATTCCTTGTGCACCTTATTCTTTAAATGATTGCATAAAATTCCATATATGAATGAATTATAATTTGTTTAATCAGCATCTGACTAATGGATATTTAGTTTTTCCCACTAGTTTTTCACTAGTATAAATATTGGTACAATAAAACTATGTGTGCACATTTGTGTAAATTTCTAGATTTAGAATTGTTAGGTCAGAGGATTTATACATTTTTAATTTTGACAATGTTGCCAAATTTCTCTCTGCCAAAGTTCTGTGTATTTTTACTCATAGAAATAGTAAATGAGCATTCTTTTCTCATATTCTCTGCAGCACTGGATTTTTTAATCTCTTAGAGTATTATAAATGATATATGGTATCTTTAATTTATAGTTGTTTTAATTTTGAATAAGATTAGTCATATTCTTGTATGTTTATTAACCATATCTCTTCTCTGGACTATATTTTAAATATTTGCTATCTTTCTTCAAGAGATATGCAAATATTCTGTTTCTGTATTACTTAATTTTTCAAAATTATTTCACATGATCCAGTTTGGATCAATGTAGTAAAAATGTTATGCAACATTTTATTCTTATTCTTGTGCTATTTTTGCTTTTGTTCTTTTAAGTAGAGGTTCTCTGCCTTTTACAGTTTTTCCATAGGAAAAGAAATGTTTAATTTCAAATAGCTACCATATTTATATTAATTATTTTTACAAATTAAGAAGGCATGCATAGAATTATAAACAGAATTTGTCATATATCTTAGGCATATAAATGAAAGAGTCTATTTTTAGTAATTCATGTACAGAGTTCTAAAGTTAAGGTATTTTTAAGGTATATGACTCGAGTCATTCACTAGAACTACTCTTTTTGATAATGAATATATTATAATTCTAATATACGTAGAAGTTTGGTAATGGATAGTTTTCTTAAGATCTCATATACATTATCTCCTTTGACCCTCAGGCTAACCTTGCACGTTAAAATGTTGAATTACATGCTTACCCATCAAGATCACACAGTGGTAAACATGAGTCTGTCCAAGTCCAAACCCGTGCTTTTTTTCTTTTCTTTTTAGTAAATAGATCCACAGAAGAGAGTAAGAAAGTCAGCTTCTCCATCTCTTTATATTATAATTACAAGCACTATATTTAAATAGTGGTCTATTCATCAGTCGTTTACTTTACATCCTTGAAATAATCATGTATGTTAGGTAAGACCAGAAGTACTGCTTTTATTTTCGTCCAGAAGGAAAAACCATCTCAAGGAATGATTTGTTTGAGATCAATAGCAAATTAATGAAGAGCCAGGATCAAAATGTAAGGCTTGGTGTTACAGATATGCAATGATGATCTGTCACTTGCCAAATCAAACATACAGAATTTGATATATTAGTAACCTCTGTATAAATAAAATTGACAAACAGAAAACAGAAGTACAGTCTAATATTTTTCCATCTGCCTGACATTTTATAATTTCATTGCAAAACAAGGCTAAGGAATATGCCTATATATTTGTGAGATTCTTTCACTTCCTCTTATCTGAGAATATGGTGGCTGTGTTAGTGTTTATAGGTCAAAAACCTCCAGAAAAGGCCACTCTGTAGAAGTAATGAGAAAGACACACACATATACACATACCCCATTCAGAAATATTAAAGAGGTTTGAAGTGCATGGACAAGCTTAAGAATTGGCACATATTCAGTGAAGCCAAAATTTGAACTCATTTCTATTTTAAATATACTAGAGTTTTTTGTTAATTTTTATTAATATATTTTGGTACTGTGTTTTATAAATTAAATGTTCACATTTCTCAAAGATGTGTACTTCTTAATTGATTTTACTTTACTGTATTTTTAATGGAAAACCACCTTAATTTAAATGGAACTCAGTAAGAAACTGGAATTTCTTGATAAGTTTGCCTTCCAACAGAATTTGCAATGTTCTGTGTACATATATACATTCTATATTGCAACATCTGAGAATATCACTTGGTATATTTTGTAACCTTTTTAGAGCACAAAAACATATTTTTCCCCAAAGTGTACCCCAAAGTCATTATCATTAAGAAGTGGTGACACAATGTTTACCCATCAATAAAATTTTCACTTTTAGTTGCTTTTTCTTATGTTATTGATCAGTTGTCAACCTTTCAAAAATCTTTCTTGTTCAATTCTGACCCATTTGTGAGTTTAATAGAATCAGCAGACTTGCCTCTGACAGTAAAATACTTTTTCCCAGTGAAGACCTGTCTAGCTCCAAAAGGATTTAATAAGGGCTCAGTGGGGATTATCTCTTTACCACCCTGTTTGAAAGAATTAAGCCAACTGCTTTCAATAATGCAATTATTCCATGACAGGTTGTATGCTATTACCAACCTGTGAGACCTCTCTCTACCTTAACTTCTTTCAAGAACTCTAATCCTTCATATATGTCTTTTCTCTTGGAACAGCTCCATGGTTATTCGGGACTTAACCTTACGCAGTGCTGCAAGCTTTGGTTCCTTCCACCTGATCCGTCTACTCTACGACGAGTACATGTTCTACTTAGTAGAACATCGAGTTGCTCAGGCAACAGGAGAGACACCCATAGCAGTCATGGGCGAGGTAAGAGAGCCTAAAAGAGCTGTTACCCGTGGGGCTTTGAAAAACAGAACCTGAATTTATTTTAATCTGAATATATGACTAAATGTATTTAATAATGTATCATATTATAAACATCTGATTAAAACAATAGTTCCAAACCACTGAGTCTTAAACCCTGGAGAGGCTGTGGAGTTATTACAAGAGGTCCTTAAATCCCTCTGTGCATAATACATATTTTCTTAATCAAAAGATTCTAAAATTGTAGATCATATCATGTGAAAAGTTCATGGAGTATTTCAGTATGTTATAAAGGTGTCTACATAAAAGTTTGAGAATCAGGACTTAAAAGACCTTACTGAATGAAAAATAAGAAAAATGGATGCTCCTAATAAGGCTAAGAGCTAGGAACAGAGGAAAAAGTTATACTCTTTTCCCAAGTATCCAAGAACAAATGAATGATTCTATTTCAGAAGGATAATAATGGTGATAATGATAGCTAATATTTTGGGGACACTTATAGTATGCTAAGTATACCTAAGTCCTTTACATGTAACAAAGCATTTAACACTTAAAACTCTTTGAAATAGGAACTACTTTATCCTGTCTCAAAGATGAGTATCTGAGGCACATGTATAAAGCTGAAACACAGAGAGTTTAAATGGTTACACAGCTAGTAAATGGTGGAGACCTGTTTCTAATAGTCTGATTTTCAAACCCATGCTTCTAATCACTAAAGATGTGAAGAAAAAAATTCTCCAGAATTTTTAAATAGTAATCAAATCTCTTATTCTCAACAAGTGTCAAAAAGCTAAAACTTTCAAGTTAATGTACACAGGGTTTGGTTAATATAATGTGGGATAGATGCAAATGCTCCAGTAATTCAGTACTGGCTCATTTTGTTGTATTAAAATTGGGGGTACTTCAGATCTTGCTGGAGTATACCAGATTAAGCAATATTCCAAATTGCCCAAAGCAGTAAGAGGATATGTTCATTTTCAAGCTGTGTGTTTACTTTTATATAAATTTAAAATGAAATGAAATTTAAAAAAATGAAAATAAATATTAGATTTATCCCTAGTTTAATGAATATGATAAAGGTGTAATTAAATAATATATTAAAATACCTTAAGGACTTTTATAAATATTCTAATATAAATAAAATACATGTCAAACTTACTCAGAATATTGGTTAATATATTCTTTTCCTCTTCTTCTAAAATCCTGTATGTTGATATGTATGTGTTTGTATGATGTATTCTTTTTCCTGTTGAAGCATAATTGATACATAATCTTATACTGGTTTCAAGTATATAACACAGTGGTTCAACATATTATTAAATCCTTGCCCATATTATTAAATTCTTTCTCCCTCCTAGTGCAGTTACTGTCTGTCAATATAGAAAGATGTTACAGAACCATTGGCTATATTCTCCATGCTGTACTACCATCCCTTTGACCAACTTATACTATGATTGAGAATTTTTGTGCCCATTTATCCCCTTCACCCTCCCCAAGCCCACTCCAGCCCCTCCCTGTGGTAACCACAGTCACTTCTCAGTGTCTGTGAGTCTACTGGTATTTTGTTCATTTTGTTTTGTTTTGTTTTTATATTCCACAAATAAGTGAAATCATATGGTATTTGTCTTTCTCCACTGGGCTTATTTCACTGAGCATAATACCCTCTAGGTCCATCCATGTTGCTGCAAATGGCAGGATTTCTTTTCTTCTTATGGCTGAATAATATCCATTGTGTATATGTACCACCTCTTCTTTATCCATTCATCAACTGATAGACACTTAGGTTGCTTCCATTTCTTGGCTATTGTAAATAGTGCTGCGATAAACATAGAAGTGCATATATCTTTTCAAATCAGGGATTTTATTTTCTTCAGATTCATTCCTAGATGTAGGATTACTGGGTTGTATGGTATTTCGATTTTTTGCTTTTTGAGGAACCTGCATATTGCTTTCCACGGTGGCTGCACCAATTTACATTCCCACCAAGAGTGGAGGAGGGTTCCCTTTTTTCCACATCCTTGCTAATACTTGTTATTTCTTGTCTTTTGGATAGTGGCCATCCTACCTGGTGTGAGGTGATATCTCCTTGTGGTTTTGATTTGCATTTCCCTGATGATTAGCGATGTGGAGCATCTTTTCATGTGTCTGTTGGCCATATGTATTTCTTCATTGGAAAAACGTCTATTCAGGTCTTCTGCCCATTTTTTATTTGGGTTATCTTGGGGGTTTTTTGGTGTTGAGGCTTATGAGTTCTTTATATATTTTGGACGTTAACCACTTATGTATGATGTATTCTTGATCATGACTGTGCTTAAATGATGCCAATTGTATGTATGATTAAGCAAGAATCACTAGCTTTTGAATTGTAGGCAGAACTTCATGTGACCAAAACAATCTGGACTTCTCTTAGATTTGACCTTCCCTCAGTGCCTCTTTCTTTAGTGTTATAGATGCCTGGTTGCAAAATGCCCAGTTGGCATGCAGATTAAGTACTGTAATATTTTTCATTCTGAAAGAGACATGCTTTTGGTATATTTAACACATTTACCAGCCACCTAAAATGTTCTGGGGCTTTTTTATTATTATTTTTTTTAATTTTGGTATCATTAATATAAAATCACATGGGCAACATTGTAGTTACTAGATTCCCCCCATTATCAAGTCCCTGCCACATACCCCATTGCAGTCACTGTCCATCAGCAAAGTTAGATGCTATAGAGTCACTTCTTGTCTTCTCTGTGCTATACTGCCTTCCCCATGCCCCCGCCACGTTATGTGTGCTAATTGTAATACCCCTTATTCCCCTTCTCCATCCCTTCCCACCCAGCCACCGCCAAGTCCCTTTTCCTTTGGCAACTGTTAGTCCATTCTTGGGTTCTGTGAATCTACCACTGTTTTGTTCCTTTAGTTTTTGCTTTGTTCTCATGCCCTGCAGATGAGTGAAATCATTTCGTAGTTGTCTTTCTCCACCTGGCTTATTTCACTGAGCATAATACCTTCTAGCTCCATCCATGTTGTTGCAAGTGGTAGGATTTGTTTTCTTCTTATGGCTGAATAATATTCCATTCATTGTGTATATGTTCCACATCTTCTTTATCCATTCATCTACTGATGGACGCATAGGTTGCTTCCATATCTTGGCTATTGTAAATAGTCCTGTGATAAACATAGGGGTGCATGTGTCTTTTTGAAACTGGGATCCTGCATTCTTAGGGTAAATTCCTAGAAGCAGAATTCCTGGGTCAAATGGTATTTCTACTTTTAGTTTTTTGAGGAACCTCCATACTGCTTTCCACAGTGGTTGAACTAGTTTACATTCCCGAGAGCAGTATAGGAGGGTTCCCCTTTCTCCATATCCTCGCCAGCATTTGTTGTTTCTAGTCTTTTCTATGTTGGCCATCCTAACTGGTGTGAGGTGATATCTCATTGTGGTTTTAATTTGCATTTCCCTGATAATTAGCAATGTGGAGCATCTTTTCATGTGCCTCTTGGCCACCTGAATTTCTTCTTTGGACAAATGTCTGTTCATATCCTCCACCCATTTTTTAATTGGGTTATTTGCTTTTTGTTTGTTGAGGTGCATGAGTTCTTTATACATTTTGGATGTTAGCCCCTTGTTGGATATGTCATTTACAAATATATTCTCCCATACTGCAAGATGCCTTTTTATTCTACTAATGGTGTCCTTTGCTGTACAGAAGCTTTTTAGCATGAGGAAGTCCCATTTGTTCATTTTTCATTTTGTTTCCCTTGCATGAGGAGATGTGTTCAGGAAAAAGTTGCTCATGGTTATATTCAAGAGATTTTTGCCTGTTTTCTTCTAAGAGTTTATGGTTTTATGACTTACATTCAGGTCTTTAATCCATTTTGAGTTTTCTTTTGTGTATGGAGTTAAACAGTAATCCAGTTTCATTCTCATACATTTGCCTGTCCAATTTTGCCAACACCAACTGTTGAAGAGACTGTTGTTTCCCCATTGTATATCCATGGCTCCATTATCATATATTAATTGACAGTATATGCTTGGGTTTATATCTGGGCTCATTAGTCTGCTCCATTAGTCTATGGGTCTGTTCTTGTGCCAGTACCAAATTGTCTTGATTACTCTGGCATTGTAGTAGAGCTTGAAATCAGAGAGCATAATACCCCCTGCTTAATTCTTTCTTCTCAGGATTGTTTTGGCTATTAGGGGTCTTTTATTGTTCCATATGAATTTTAGAACTATTTGCTCTTGTTCGTTGTAGATTGATGATGGTATTTTGATAGGGGTTCCATTGAACCTGTAGATTGCTTTAGGCAGGATCGCCATTTTGACAATACTAATACTTCCTATCCATGAGCATGGGATGTGTTTCCATTTATTGGTATCTTCTTTAATTACTCTCTTGAGTGTCTTGTAGTTTTCAGAGTATAGGTCTTTCACTTCCTTGGTTAGGTTTATTCCTAGGTATTCTTTTCTTTTGGATGCAATTGTAAATGGAATTGCTTTCCTGATTTTTCTTTCTGCTAGTTCATTGCTAATGTATAGGAATGCAACAGATTTCTGTGTATTTAATTTTGTATCCTGCAACTTTGCTGAATTCAGGTATCAGATCTAGTAGTTTTGGAGTGGATTCTTTAGGGTTTTTTATGTACGATATCATGTCCTCTGCAAACAGGGACAGTTCAACTTCTTCCTTGCTAATCTGGATGACTTTTATTTCTTTGTGTTGTTTGATTGCCATGGCTAGGTCTTCCAGAACTATGTTGAATAAAAGATGGGGGAGTGGGCATCCTTGTCTTGTTCCCAGTCTTAAAGGAAAAGGTGTCAGCTTCTTGCTGTGAAGTATAATGTTGGCTGTGGGTTTATCATATATAGCCTTTAATATGTTGAGGTATTTTCCCTCTATACCCATTTTGTTGAGAGTTTTTTTTATTAAGGTATTATTGATATAAACCCTTATGAAGGTTTCACATGAAAAAACAATGTGGTTACTACATTTACCCATATTATCAAGTCCCCACTCATACCCCAGTGCAGTCACTGTCCATCAATGTAGTAAGATGCCACAGATTCACTGTTTGCCTTCTCTGTGCTACACTGTTTTCCCCGTGATCCCCCACACCATGTGTACTAAACATAATATACCTCAATCCCATTCTCCCACCCTCTCCACCCGCCCTCCCACACACCTCCCTTTTGGTAACCACTAGTTACTTCTTGTAATCTCTGAGTCTGCTGCTATTTTGTTCCTTCAGTTTTGATTTGTTGTTATACTCCACAAATGAGGGAAATCATTTGGCACTTGTCTTTCTCCGCCTGGCTTATTTCACTGAGCATAATATCCTCCAGCTCCATCCATGTTGTTGCAAATGGCAGGATTTGTTTCCTTCTTATGGCTGAATAGTATTCCATTGTGTATATGTACCACCTCTTCTTTATCCATTCATCTACTGATGGATACTTAGGTTGCTTCCATATCTTGGCTATTGTAAAAAGTGCTGCAATAAACATAGGGGTGCATATGTCTCTTTGAATCTGAGAAGTTGTATTCTTTGGGTAAATTCCAAGGAGTTGGATTCCCGGGTCAAATGGTATTTCTATTTTGAGTTTTTTGAGGAACCTGCATATTGCTTTCCACAATGGTTGAACTAGCTTACATTCCCACCAGCAGTGTAGGAGGGTTCCCCTTTCTCCGCATCCTCGCCAACATTTGTTGTTCTTAGTCTTTTGGATGCTGGCCATCCTTACTGGTGTGAGGTGATATCTCATTGTGGTTTTAATTTGCATTTCCCTGATGATTAGTGATGTGGAGCATCTTTTTATTTGTCTGTTGGCCATCTGAATTTCTTCTTTGGAGAACTGTCTCTTCATATCCTCTGCCCATTTTTTAATCGGGTTATTTGCTTTTTGGATGTTGAGGCATGTAAGTTCTTTATATATTTTGGATGTTAATCACTTGTTATATATGTCATTTACAAATATATTCCCTCATACTGTAGGATGCCTTTTTGTTCTGTTGATGGTGTCCTTTACCATACAGAAACTTTTTAGTTTGATTTAGTCCCATGAGTTCGTTTTTGCTTTTGTTTCCCTTGCTTGAGGAGATGCGTTCAGGAAGAAGTCGCTCATGCTTATATTCAGGAGATTTTTGCCTATGTTGTCTTCTAAGAGTCTTACGGTCTCATGACTTACATTCAGGTCCTTGATCCATTTTGAGTTTACTTTTGTGTATGGGGTTAAACAATAATCTAGTTTCATTCTCTTGCATGTAACTGTCCAGTTTTGTCAACACCAGCTGTTGAAGAGGCTGTCATTTCCCCATTGTATATCCATGGCTCCTTTATCATATATTAATTGATCATATATGGTGGGTTTATATCAGGGCTCTCTAGTCTGTTCCATTGGTCTATGGGTCTGTTCTTGTGCCAGTACCAAATTGTCTTGAGTACTGTGGCTTTGTAGTAAAGCTTGATGTTGGGAAGCATAATACCCCCAGCTTTATTCTTCCTTCTCAGGATTGCTTTGGCTATTCAGGGTCTTTGGTGGTTCCATATGAATTTTAGAATGATTTTCTTTTGTTCATTGAAAAATGCTGTTGGTATTTTAATAGGGATTGCCTTGAATCTATAGATTGCTTTAGGTAGGATGGCCATTTTGACAATATTAATTCTTCCTATCCATGAGCACGGGATGTGTTTCCATTTATTGGTATCTTCTTTAATTACTCTCTTGAGTGTCTTGTAGTTTTCAGAGTATAGGTCTTTCACTTCCTTTGTTAGGTTTATTCCTAGGTATTTTATTCTTCTTGATGCAACTGTGAATGCAGTTGTTTTCCTGATTTCTCTCTCTGCTAGGTCATTGTTAGTGTGTAGGAATGCCACAGATTTCTGCATATTAATTTTGTATCCCGCAGCTTTGCTGAATTCAGATATGAGATCTAGTAGTTTTGAAGTGGATTCTTTAGGGTTTTTTATGTACCATATTATGTCATCTGCAAACAGGGACAGTTTAACATCTTCCTTGCCAATACGGATGCGTTTTATTTCTTTGTGGTGTGTTATTGCCGTGGCTAGGACTTCCAGTACTATGTTGAATAGAAGTGGGGAGAGTGGGCATCCTTATCTTGTTCCCAGTCTTAAAGGAAAAGCTTTCAGCTTCTCACTGTTAAGTATAATATTGACTGTGGGTTTGTCATATATGGCCTTTATTATGTTGAGGTACTTACCCTTTATACCCATTTTGTTGAGTTTTTATCATGAATGGATGTTCAATTTTGTCAAATGCTTTTTCAGCCTCTATGGAGATGATCACGTGGTTTTTGTCCTTCTTTTTGTTGATGTGGTGGATGATGTTGACGGGTTTTCAAATGTTGTACAATCTTTGCATCCCTGGAATAAATCCTACTTGATCATGATGCATGATCCTTTTGATGTGCTTTTGAATTTGGTTTGCTAATATTTTGTGGAATATTTTTGCGTCTATGTTCATCACGGATATTGGTCTGTAGTTTTCTTTTTTTGTGGTGTCTTTGCCCAGTTTTGGTGTTAGAGTGATGCTGGCCTCATAGAATGAGTTTGGAATTATTACCTCTTCTTCTACTCCTTGGAAAACTTTAAAGAGGATGGGTATTAGGTCTTCACTAAATGTTTGATAAAATTCAGCAGTGAAGCCATCTGGTACGGGCATTTTGTTCTTAGGTAGATTTTTGATTACCAGTTCAATTTCATTGCTTGAGATTTTCTGTTTCTTTCTGGGTCAGCCTTGGAAGGTTGTAGTTTTCTAGAAAGTTGTCCAATTTTTGTAGGTTATCCAGTTTGTTAGCATGTAATTTTTCATAGTATTCTCTAATAGTTCTTTGTATTTCTGTGGTATCCATAGTGATTTTTCCTTTCTCATTTCTGATTCTGTTTATGTGAGTAAACTCTCTTTTTTTCTTGATAAGTCTGGCTTGGGGTTTATCTTTTATGTTTATTTTCTCGAAGAACCAGCACTTGCTTTCGTTGATCCTTTTTATTGTTTTATTCTTCTTGATTTTATTTATTTCTGCTCTAATCTTTATTATGTCCCTCCTTCTACTGACATTGGGTCTCATTTTTTATTCTTCTTCTAGTTTCATTAATTGTGAGTTTAGACTGCTCCTATGCCATTGTTCTTCTTTCCTGAGGTAGGCTTGTATTGCAATATACTTTCTTCTTAGCACGGCCTTTGCTGCATCCCACAGATTTTGCGGTGTTGAATTATTGTTGTCGTTTGTCTCCATACATTGCTTGATCTCTGTTTTTATTTGGTCATTGATCCATTGATTATTTAGGAGCGGGTTATTAAGCCCATGTGTTTGTTGGAATTTTCATTTTCTTTGCATAATTCATTTCTAGTTTCATACCTCAGTGGTCTGAGAAACTGGTTGGTATAATTTCAGTCTTTTTCAATTTACCGAGGATCTTTTTGCAGCCTAGTATATGATCTATTTTTGAAAATGTTCCATGTGCACTTGAGAAGAATATATTCTGCTGCTTTTGGGTGTAGAGTTCTATAGATGTCTGTTAGGTCCATCTGTTCTATTGTGTTGTTCATTGCCTCTGTCTCCTTCCTTATTTTCTGTCTGGTTGATCTGTCCTTCAGAGTGAGTGGTGTGTTGAAGTCTCCTAGAATGAATGCACTGCATTCTATTTCCTCATTTAATTCTGTTAGTATTTGTTTCACATATGTAGGTGCTCCTGTGTTGGGCACATAGATATTTATAATGATTATATCTTCTTATTGGATTGACCCTTTTATCATTATTTAATGTCCTTCTTTGTCTCTGTGATCTTTTTCTGAAGTCTATTTTGTCTGATATAAGTACCGCAACTCCTGCCTTTTTCTCCCTATTAGTTGCATGAAATGTCTTTTTCCATCCCTTCACTTTTAGTCTGTGTATGTCTTTGGGTTTAAAGTGAGTCTCTTGAAGGCAGCATATAGATGGGTCTTGTTTTTTATCCATTCAGTAAATCTGTGTCTTTTGATTGGTGCTTTCAGACCATTTACATTTAGGGTGATTATCAATAGTTATGTACTTATTGGCATTGCAGGCTTCAGATTCATGGTTACCAAAGGTTCAAGGTTAACTTCCTTACTATCTATAAGAGTCTAACTTAGCTCACTTAATATGCTATTAGAAACACAATCCAAAGGTTCTTTTTTTCCCCCTCCTTTTTCTTCCTCCTCCATTCTTTATATATTAGGTATCATATTCTGTACTGTTTCTCTATCCCTTGATTGACTTTGGTGATAGTTAATTTAATTTTGCACTTTCTAAGTAATTAGCTGTTCTACTTTCTTTACTGTGGTTTTATTACCTCTGGTGACAGCTATCAAACCATAGGAACACTTCTATCTATAGCAGTCCCTCCAAAATGCACTGTAGAGATGGTTTGTGGGAGGTAGGTTCTCTCAGCTTTTGCTTATCTGGGAATTGTTTAATCCCTCCTTCAAATTTAAATGATAATCAAAAAAATTTTAAATGATAATCTTGCCAGATAAAGTAATCTTGGTTCAAGGCCCTTCTGCTTCATTGCATTAAATATATCATGCCACTCCCTTCTGGCCTGTAAGGTTTCTGTTGAAAAGTCTGATGATAGCCTGATGGGTTTTCCTTTGTATGTGATCTTTTTTCTCTCTCTACCTGCTTTTAAATGTTTGTCTTTATCCTTGATCTTTGCCATTTTAATTATTAAATGTCTTGATGTTTTCTTCGTTGGGTCCTTTGTGTTGGGAGATCTGTGCACCTCCATGGCTTGAGAGACTGTTTCCTTCCCCAGATTGGGGAAGTTTTCAGCAATCACCTCCTCAAAGACACTTTCTATCCCTTTTTCTCTCTTCTTCTTCTTCTGGTACCTCTATAATGCGAATTTTGTTCCGTTTGGATTGGTCACACAGTTCTCTCAATATTCATTCATTCTTAAGAGATCCTTTTTTCTCTCTGTGCCTCTGCTTCTTTGTATTCCTCTTCTCTAGTTTCTATTTCATTTATTGTCTCCTCTGCCGTATCCAATCTGCTTTTAATACCATCCATTGTCTTCTTCAATTATTGGATCTCTGACCGTAATTCATTCCTGAGTTCTTGAATATCTTTATGTACCTCCATGAGCATGTTAATTATTTTTATTTTGGACTCCCTTTCAGGGAGAGTCATGAGGTCAATATCATTTAAATCTTTCTCAGGAGTTGTATTAATAATTTTACTCTGGACCAGATTCCTTTGGCGTTTCATATTTGTGTATGGCACCCTCTAGTGCCCAGAAGCTCTACTCTGTGGAGCTCTCAGTCCCTGATGCAGTATTGGGGGTTGCAGGGTAGTGGTTTTGGTGCCTGGGGGGAGGAAAGAGCTGTTTCCTGCTTCCCAGCTGGTATGCCTGTCTCCACTGCCTGAACCAGCGGGCCAAGCACACAGGGGTTAGTCTCTGTGCTTTGTGTTTTTAGTTGCTATAGATAGCTCTTCCTTCTGGCTGGCCTAACGCCAGGGTAGGTTTCCCCATTTGCAAGCCCAGTGGGGCTGGCCAGGAGAAAGGCACAGTAGGCTGCCTATCACGGAAGGGTTCTTGGAGCTGTGTAGGCAGCCAGGGAGCTTGAGCACCTGAAGATCGTGAAAGCTCCCAACCTGCTGGGCAGAGTGCACCTGGTCAATTTTGTGTACTTGTCCTTTCTCCTGAGCAGTAAGCTGTGTGCAATCCTTGCCCCTTTAGCAGCCCTCTTGCTAAGGGCTTCTTTGTTAGGAAGTCTCTCATACTGCCCGCCTTTCTTTTGTCCCAGAGCAGCCGGATATGGATCCCTGCTTTCCACAAGCTGCTGGAATCTTAGTCTCTCCAGAAATTCTGGCTGTCTTAGCTTTCCAACCCCCTAATTACAAGAGTATCGTGCAAGCACCATGAATTGTAGGTTTGTGCTCCCAGAGCAGATCTCCAGAGTTAGGTATTCAGCCCCAGATCTCCACTCCCTCCCTGCTCCGTTCCTCTTCCTCCCGTTGGTGTGCTGGTTTTGGGGAAGGGCTTGGATCCCACAGGGCCACAGCTTTAGTACATTACCCTTTTCTGTGAGGTCTGCTCTTGTCTCCAGGTATATGCAGTTTGGTGCAGTCCTCTTTCTCGTTGCTCTTTCAAGAGTAGTGTATTAGGTATATTTCCATATTATATGCATTTTTAGGAGGAAGCCTCTGTCTCACCTCTCATGCCGCCATCTTTAATCTTTTTTCTTGAGAGTTCTTATCATGAATGGATGTTGAATTCTGTCAAATACCTTTTCAGCATCTATGGAGATTATCATGTGATTTTGTCCTTCCTTTTGGTTATGTGGTGGGTGATGTTAATGGATTTTTAAATGTTGTACCATCCTTGCATCCTTGGGATAAATACCACTTGATGATGATTGGTGATCTTTTTGATGTATTTTTGAATTCAGTTTGCTAATATTTTGTTGAGTATTTTGGCATCTATCTTCATCAGGGATATTGGTGTGTATTTTCTTTTTTCGTGGTGTCTTTGCCTGGTTTTGGTATTAGAGTGATATTGGCCTCGTAGAACGAGTTTGGGAGTATTCCCTCCTCTTGTACTTTTTGGAGAACGTTAAGGAGGATGGGTATTAGGTCTTCACTAAATGTTTACAAAATTCAGCTGTGAAATCATCTGGTCCAGGTGTTTTGTTCTTAGGTAGTTTTTTGATTACCAATTAATTCAATTTCCTTGCTGGTAATTGGTTTATTCAGATTTTCTGTTTCTTCCTGATTCAGCTGTGGAAGGTTGTATTTTTCTAGAAAGTTGTCCATTTCTTCTAGGTTATCCAGTTTGTTATACAATTTTTCATAGTATTCTCTCATAATTCTTTGTATTTTGGTGGTGTCTGTAGTGATTTTTCCTTTCTTATTTTTGATTTTGTTTATGTGTGTAGCCTCTCTTTTTTTCTTCATAAGTATGGCTGGGGGTTTATCTATTTTGTTTATTTTCTCGAAGAACCAGCTCCTGCTTTCATTGATTCTTTCTATTGTTTTATTCTTCTCGATTTTATTTATTTCTGCTCTAATCTTTATTATGTCCCTCCTTCTACTGACTTTGGGCCTCATTTGTTCTTCTTTTTCTAGTTTTATTAATTTTGAGTTTAGACTGTTCATTTGGGATTTTTCTTCTTTCCTGAGGTAGGCCTGTATTGCAATATACTTCCCTCTTAGCATGGCCTTCACTGCGTCCCACAGATTTTGCGGTGTTGAGTTATTGTTGTCATTAGTCTTCATATATTGCATGATCTCTGTTTTTATCTGATCACTGATCCATTGATTATTTAGGAGCATATAATTAAGCCTCCATGTGTTTGTTGGCTTTGTCATTTTCTTTGTGTAATTTATTTATTGTTTCATGCCTTTGTGATCTGAGAAACTGTTTGGTGGTATTTCAATCTTTTTGAATTTACTGAGGCTCTTTTTGCGGCCTAGTATATGATCTATTCTTGAAAATGTTTCATGTGCACTTGAGAAGAATGTGTTTCCTGTTGCTTTTGGATGGAGTGTTCTGTAGATGTCTATTAGGTCCTTCTGTTTTAATACATTATATAGTGCCTCTTTCTCCTTACTTATTTTCTGTCTGGTTGATCTTTCCTGTCTAGTGACTAGTGTGTTGACGTCTCCTAAAATGAATGTATTGCATTCTATTTCCCCTTTTAATTCTGTTAGTATTTGTTTCACATATGTAGGTGATCCTATGTTGGGTACATAGATATTTATAATAGTTATATCCTTTTGTTGGACTGACCCCTTTATCATTATGTAATGTCCTTCTTTGTCTCTTGTTACATTCTTTGTTTTGAAGTCTATTTTGTCTTATACAAGTACTGCAATTCCTGCTTTTTTTTCCTATTAGTTGCAAGAAATATCTTTTTCTATCCCTTTACTTTCATTCTGTGTATGTCTTGGGTTTGAAGTGAGTCTCTTGTAGGCAGCATATAGATGGGTCTTGTTTTTTTATCCATTCAGTAACTCTATGTCTTTTAATTTGTGTATTCAGACCATTTACATTTAGGGTAATTATCAATAGGTATGTACTTACTGCCATTGCAGGCTTTAGATTCGTGGTTACCAAAGTTTCAAGGGTAATTCCCTTATTCTCTAACAGTGCAATTTAACTTACTTAGTGTGGTATTACAAACAACCTATAGGTTCTTTTTTTTTTCCTCCTTTTTCTTCCTCCTCCATTCTTTATATATTAGGTCTCATATTTCTGTTCTCTTTGTCTATCCTTTGACTGACTTTGGGGGTAGTTGTTCTGATTTTGCATTTACTTAGTAATTAATTGTTCTACTTTGCTATGGTTTAGTTCCCCTTGTAACAGCTTTTTTGCCTTAGGAATACCTTCATCTATAGCAGTCCCTCCAAAATGCACTGTAGATATTGTTTGTGGGAGGTAAATTCTCTCAGCTTTTGCCTCTCTGAAAATTGTTTAATCCCTCCTTCAAATTTAAATAATAACCGTGCCAGGTAGAGTATTCTTGGTTTGAGGTCCTTCTTCTTCATGGCGTTAAATATGTAATGCCACTCCTTTCTGGCCTGTAAGGTTTCTGTTGAGAAATCTGATGATTGCCTGATGGGTTTTCCTTTGTATGTGATCTTATTTCTCTCTCTAGCTGCTTTTAAAAGTCTGTCTTTATCCTTGATCTTTGCCATTTTAATTATTATATGTCTTGATGTTATCTTCCTTGGGTTCCTTGTGTTAGGAGATCTGTACACCTCCATGGCCTGAGAGACTATCTCCTTCCCCAGACTGGGGAAGTTTTCAGCAATCATCTCCTCAACGACACTTTCTATCCCTTTTTCTTTCTCTTCTTCTTCTGGTACCCCTATAATGCGAATATTGTTCCGTTTGGATTGGTCACACAGTTCTCTCAATATTCATTCATTCTTAGAGATTCTTTTTTCTCTCTGTGCCTCAACTTCTTTGTATTCCTCTTCTCTAATTTCTTTTCCATTTACCATCTCTTCTACTACATCTAATCTGCTTTTAAATCCCTCCATTGTATGTTTCATTTCAGATATGGAATTTCTTATTGATTGAATCTCTGACTTAAATTCATTCCTGAGTTCTTGAATATTTTTCTGTACCTCCGTAAGCATGTTTATGATTTTTATTTTGAACTCTCTTTCAGGAAGATTAGTGAGTTCAGTTTCACT
>JAVSCE010003897.1:0-42616 GCA_032199065.1 Smutsia gigantea
TCCTGACAAGTTCCAATTTGGCTGCACCAAGATCTTCTTCCGGGCAGGCCAAGTGGCCTACCTGGAGAAGCTTCGGGCTCACAAGTTCCGGGCGGCCACCATCATGATCCAGAAAACTGTCCGGGGCTGGCTGCAGAAGGTGAAATACCGGAGACTGAAGAGGGCTACCTTAACTGTGCAGAGGTACTGCCGAGGACACCTGGCCCGCAGGTGAGCCAATCTGGGTCACGTCTAGGGTAGCAGATTGGAGCAGGGACTGGTGCTCTCAGCTGGTTAGCCTCTCTCGGCCTTTTGAATTAGGAGTAGCTCCAGTTGGGCCCTGTCTACACCCTGGCTTTCTCCCCAGCAGCTGGGCAGATCTCTCATACCCATCTCACGGGAGGGAATAAGTCTAGCTCCAGGAGACTTGGTTTCCTCAGTCTGTCCCTATCCCACAGCCACAAAACCACCATTTTGCCCTTGCCTAAACCCCAAAGTAAGATAATTTTTTAGAAAAAGAGACCAACTCAGCCTTTCTGTCCCCGTTCACTGACACTGAGCTTCATGACTTACACCCCCAACTGCAAAGTCCCTCAGGAGTGTGATGAGCAGGGCTGGACAGGTCCTGGGAGGTCCCTCTTCCGAACTGTCCCTCAGCAGAGCCTGGATGCCAGGCCGGCTCCCCTGCCTCAGCCACCGGCACGTAGAAGACGCTAAACATTCCTGTCCTGATGGTATCCTTGTGTGGGTGAAGCACTGAAGCAGGATGAGCATCTCCACGGAGACGGACCCAGGGGACGTGGCTTCCCCTAAGGCCCATGCCCAGGCCTGCACACAAGTCATCAGAGTTTGGACCCAGCCCTGATTCAAAACCAGTGACCTCTCCAAATAGGGACTTCTCTGGAGCTCTGGGACAATAATTGCCATGGAGTGTTGCATTTGGAAGCCAAAGTTCCGCGAGTGGCTGACCTATCATCTCTGCTTGAATATAAAAATACCAGAGAGCCCCTGCAGGTGTCCTGAAGGTAGAAGGTTGCTCCTGCTCACTCTCGTGTCCTGGCCATAAGCTGTTGATCCAAGCATAACAGAGAGGATAAATGGCATTATTTACCTCTAGACTCTTGAGAGATGATCTCTGGAGCAAAAGCTATAGAAATAAGATCATCAGTAGTCTCAGCCCTCAGCCATCTGGGCTGACTCGCCAGTCATCATGGAGGACCCTGTATGTGGGACTTTGTCTCAGGCAGCAGATGGTGAGGTTATAAAACAGGTGGCCTGCATTCTCCCTGCAGGGAGCTTGTATTCCAGTGGGCATGCAGGGTCCATGCCTGGAGAAAGTATTTATGGAGACCTGAGCTTGGGGGTCAGACTCATTTCAGCAGCAGGGTGGGCTGGGTGGGACACCTCCTCTGGGCTGTGTGACATGGTTTCTAAGGTCCTTTCTAGCTTTTAGTATTCTGAATCTCTGAGCACTTGCTGTGAGCCTGGCACCTAACAAAGACCACAAGTAAAGGTAAAAAGAAGTGGCAGGCTGTCTTACTTGGTGTGGGGGGTAAAAGTGAAACAGAGGAACATAGGTGTCCACATGCATTGCAGAAGCACTGACGAGATGAGGGAGCAAGGAGAGATGGGTGTGGGCTTGAGAAGGTTTTATGCACTCAGCAAATGCTTACCAAGTGCCTAATAGGCCAGACCCCGAACTCGATATCGTGGGGGCAAGGATGATCTGAGACACAGCCCCTGTTGCGTCCAAGTCTAGTGAGGTACCGGGGACAGACAGGAGTGTAAATATGTGATGTCATTGGGGGGCTACCTGGTTGCAGTGCGGGGCTCTTGGGTAGGGGAGTGAGCAGATGAGGATGTAGAATTGGCCAGACGTAGACTGAATTTTAAACTTGTGGAAGGACTTAGTGAGGAAGCTGGTTCTTTTCTGAGCCCGAGCTTCAAGTGCCCACAGTGTGGCTACAGTCAGTACAGTGACGAGAGATGACTTGGCCCGGGAGGGTCCAGGCAGGGCTCAGAAGAGGGAGGCTTGTGCCCCTGAGTGGCTCAGAGGCGTCCGTCAGCATGTCCCGCCCCTCCCTCCCTAGGTTGGCCGAGCACCTGCGGAGGACCCGGGCAGCTGTGGTGCTCCAGAAGCAGTACCGGATGCGGAGGGCCCGCCTGGCCTACCAGAGGGTCCACGGGGCTGTCCTTATCATCCAGGCCTTCGCTCGGGGCCTGTTTGTGCGGAGAATCTACCAGCAGGTGTGTAGTTACTCCAGGGAGGTTGGGGAGGGGTTGCAAACTCCGCAAAAGCCGCAGTGGATTGTCCCCGTGTGAATGGTTATTGGGTGCTCCTTTATTCTAAGTAAGTTCATATCTTTGCTCCCACTGAATCCTTTCCAAAGTCCTATGAGGTAGCATATTAGGGTTCTCCAGAGAAACGCCAGTAGGAGATACATGTATGTATATGTGCATATGGAGACTTATAAGAAACTGGCTCTTGAAGTTGTCAAGTCCCATGATCTGCCATCTTCAGGCTAGAGGCCCCGGAAAGCCAGTGGTATCATTCAGTCTGAGACCTGAGAACCAGGGGAGCTGATGGTGTAAATCCCAGCCTGAGGGCAGGAGATGAGATGGTGTCCTAACTCATACAGGAAAGGGAAAAGGGGTGAATTCCTCCTTCCTCCATCTTTGGTTCAGTTCAGGCCCCCAGGGGTTGAATGATGCCCACCCACACTGGGGAGGACAGACCACCAGTTCAAATGCTTATCTCATCTAGAAACCTTCAGACACACCCAGAACCAGTGTTGAATCTGGGCACCTTGCGACCAGTCACACTGATACATGAGATTAGCCATCACAGATAGGAAGGGCCCTTACCGTTGTACCCCTTTGAGAGATGAGATGGTTGGAGACGCCGAGTCACCTGACCAAGGGTCCTTAGCCAGTGGCGGAGCCTGGTGACCCGTCTGGGGCTCATTCAGCCTTGAGAGCAGGGGGTGATCTTAGGCGTCATCAGGCCTAGCCCCTTCATTTAATGGTTGGCAACCTGAAGCCCAGTGAGGAGAGGCACCCTGACTTTCTCCCTGCCAGGCCATCAGTCCAGTGAAGCTGAAGTACCTGCTTAGGTAGCCCCAAGTCATGACCCATCCATTCTACCAGATCACCCTGACACAACTGAAGCTGGTTGGAAGATGAAAGGTGGGTTGGAAGGAAATGTCTAAAACGTTCTTTTTTTCCTAGAATGAACATCTGTCTCCTCTCTGCTCAGAAAAGGTGTGATTTTCTAAGTAATAAAACGAATACAGTAAAGTGCTAATGAAAAAACAAACATGATCAGATGCCACGATGGAGCGCACCCTGGTGTGATATGTGAGGAAACCCAGGCCAGTGGGAGAAGGTCCTGTCATTCATTATTCCTGGGATACCGGTGACAGACATCTGCGTAATGTCACCATGAACAGGGAAGATGCCATTTGGGAGGCACTAGGTTTAAGCCCAGCTCTGGCTGAGAGCTGTGATACTGGCCACATTAGTCTCCCAGCACATTTGTTTATTTCCTCATTTATTCCACAAACATTTATTTTGAGAGGTATTAGGGCAAGAACACTGATGATGCTTTAATTTTCAGGGAGGTTTTTAATTTGGTAGGAAAAAAAGTGACTTACAAGCCAAGCTTGTAATGATAAGCCATTAGCTCCTAGTGGCCTCTCACTGGAGAATCTCACTTTCTCTCTCTAGCTCACGGTGATCAGAGTGGGATCTGAATCTACTGAATGGGAACATACTAGCTCAATAACATTTTAGGCCCCTTCAGCTTTGAGGTGTTTACGCTGTGGTTCCCAAACCCATAAAACAGAAAATCAAACTAAAAATAAGTGTTTAACAGTTGATTCCCTGAAGGTACATAGGCTGCAGAACTTAGTTAAAACTTGTCATAAAGCAAACAGCTGCCAAAGCCTTAAACCTTAAGGCACATTTCTCTATCTCACAGATGGAGGCTGATGTCAGCGCTCGCCTCTTCCAAGCAGCACTTGAGCCTCCCTCCTTCCCGTCCTGCAGGGCAACCCACCACATGTGTGTTTGTCCCCCGACAGGTCCTCGCTGAGCACAAGGCCACCACCATCCAGAAGCACGTACGGGGCTGCCTGGCACGCAGACACTTCCAGCGGCTGCGGGGCGCGGCCATTGTCATCCAGTGTGCTTTCCGGAGGTTCAAAGCCAGGCAGGAGCTCAAGGCCCTCAAGATCGAGGCCCGCTCAGCAGAGCACCTGAAACGCCTCAATGTGGGCATGGAGAACAAGGTGGTCCAGCTGCAGCGGAAGATCGATGACCAGGTCAGTGCCAGCACCCCACAGGGATTGGGGGCAGTGGTGGGGCACCAGGGGCGTGACTGAGAAGATCCACAGCTTCCTCAGGCAACTGTGTGTGCCAGAAACCCGAGGGAGCATGGGTGTCCTCAGGAGCGGATGCTGACTGTGGCAGGCAGAATATTGGCCCCCAGAGATGTCCGTGTCCTACTCTGCAGAGCCTGAAATGTTACCTTATGTGGCTAAAGGGGCTTTGCAGGTGTGAGTAACTTCAGGCTGTTGAGATGGGGAGATTCCCCTTGATTATTTGAATGGGCCAGTATATTCACAAGGGTGCTCACAAGAGGCAGGCAGGAGAGTCAGGTTCCGAAAAGGAGACCCAATAACAGAATCAGAGGTTGAAGTGGTGCAGGATCATGAGCCGAGAAAGGCAGGCAGCCTCTAGAAACTAGAAAAGGTATAAAACGGATCCTCCCCAGAGCCTCCAGGATCACAGCTCTGCTGACCCCTCTGAGACTTCTGAGCCCCCAGAATGTAAGATAATAGTGGCTTGAAACAATATGATTAAATTTTTGGTAATTGTTATAGCAGCAAGAGGAAGCTGATACAGTAGCCCAAAGTCAAACCCTTGCAGAGGCAGTGTGGTGTAATAGCAACAGCTGGCATTTATGAGGGGCCACTGCATGCCAGGCACAGTCCTGGTGCTGCTTCTATAGTAACTCGTTTAAACCTGGAAATAGCCCCATAAAGTTTCCTCCTTTATTTACCCCAAGTGAGGAAACGGAGAAGGCAAGTGACTTTCTCAAATCACATAAGGGACAGTGGTGGGGCCGAGATTTGAACCCCTGCTGTCTAGCTCCAGGGCCCATGGTCTCCACCCCTTTGCTCTTCACCTCTGTTATGTTGTGTGGTGGGAAGAGCACTTGCTTTGGAATCAGAATGAATCCAATTCAAAAGCAGGTCTGCTGCTTAAAAGTTGAGTGAGTGGCATGACCACTCTAAGCCTGTTTTCTTAGCTGTAAAATAGAGCTGACACGCAAGAAGAGTAAGTGATCTGACACGTATGGAGGGCCTGGTACACAGTAGGAAACTCAGGAAATGGGTGCCACCATCATCATGTTAAGCTTTTTCTTCTTTCTACCCTGGCCACCTTCTCTTGTCAGCCAGTCGCACAGGCGACAGGCCCTCGATCAAGGCCCTGCAGGCGCTGGGTACTGCACAGGGGACTCTTGAGGGGTCCAAGGTACACGGGACACTCGTTGGCTTGGCAAGACAGGACACACACGACCATACACCCACTTTTGGGGGCCTCAGTGGGCAGTCTTATCCTTCTCTTCAGAAGAACTTTATCTGGCGCCTGCTTCTGGTGCCTTGTTAGGCATGGTGAACTGAGGATGCCTCCGGCACACGCCGGGAACACCAGGCAGCGGTCATGCCAGTGGGGCCAGCAGCACCCACTTCCCCACTGGTTTTCTGTTTTCTTGGCCTTGTGATAGGTATTGTATGTTCGGTCTCCTGCTCACGTGGCTTTGTGGGGTCATTTTACAGATGAGGCGACTGTGAATCAGGGACATTAAGTGCCTTGGCAAGGTCACAGAATCAGAAAATTCTAGAACCAGCCTTCTGACCCAGGCCTGTCTGATCCCACAGCCACAGGGAGGGTGCTGCTAGTTTTTTTTAACGCCAAAGATCCCTGAGTGCCAGTCCTTTCCTGGGTATCGTCATTGCCAAGGTGGGTGTGGGTTCCCAGGGTTGAGAGCAGGCTCTCTGTCACTTTGCTCTTGCAGGGGATCAAGATGAGCATAGGGGTAGGGAGGCTTCTGCAGTGCCCCCAGGGTGTTTCCGGTGCCTCCTGAGGAAGGAAAGGGGAAAGTGAGAGGGAGAGAACACACGGAATGTGGCCAGTGTGGACAAAGAGAATTCGAGTTGGAGCCCCCAGGCACTGCCTTGGAGGTCACTTGGTTTTATTATACCCACTCTATGCTAGGCTTTTTTTAAAGCTTCTCATGACCCTAATAGGGCAAGAAGATAAATGAGCCATTTTACACCTAAACCAGCTGCCCCCAAACAAGAGCCCAAAAGCAGTGCCCAGACAGCAGTACAATGTTCCTGTTTCCCTGCTCTTGCAAAAGACCGGGCTTCCCAAGAACAGACTGCCACGCTGGATGACTGTTCTCTGTGTGAGTTCTGCAGAGCATCTTGTTTGGCTCGGCTCCTTAGTGGCAAAGCAAGATGGAAAGTTCGGTATAGGGTGGAAGGCACACAGTGCGTGCCCCTGGCCGGCCTGCAGTCGTGGGCCTGGTCAGGGAGGGAGGCACACCTGCTCAGAGGGATGGCAATGGAAAGGAGAAGATCTGGTCTCTGGAACTGGTCATTTGAAAAATGCAAGCACAAGGACAACCCAGGGATTTTTATTATTATTATTAATGTGGCTATTGATGGTGGGCTAGAGAAGATGTTTGCATAGACAAATATTGCCAAGTAACCTTCCAAACAGAGTATAGTTCAGGGGACTAGTAGGCTTTGTTGGACCACTACACTCTGTCCGGGGTCCTGTGTAGCGAGCAGCTACCTCAGCCCTGGGTTTCCAGCCACAGGGCCCTGTGTTGGCATTGCTGATTTCTGAAGTTGACTTGAAAGTTTAAAAATAAATCTGGTATTTTACAACCCGTGCTTTGGAACATCAAAGAGAAGCAGATTTAAAAGGCCTATTTTTAAAAAGAGCTTTTTGCCTTAAGCTTCCTGCTTGGCAAACATCTGTGAGTGGTGGCAGGTGTTACCCACCCCAGGCAGGGTGCCCTGCATGCAAAGGATGATCAGAAGAGGTGGGAGGGGTGGGGTAGATCTTGCTTTCTTGCAACCCTCCCATGTTGCCTATGTGCCAGGCACTATTCTCATATATTAACTCATTTAATCCTCACCACAACCCTAAGAGATAATGTTATTTCCACTTAAACTGGGGCAAAGAGAGGTTAAGTCACCTGCCCAAGGTCACACAGCTGGCTGGGACTGAAATTTGGCAGTCTGGTTCCAGAGAATGTTCTGCCACCTCCAACCAAATTATAGGATATCTGCACACTGTGAGACTCTTAGGACATGTGAGAATTCCTCAGTCCAAGGAAAACTCTTAGCTTTGTTTTGGACTCATTTATATAGACAACATCATCCTTGGACTGGCTGGCCTACAGTGAGGTGTGTGACCCCCTATCAAAGAACACCCTCGGCACTCTGTCATGAGAGGAGACATCATCATAATCTGTGACACCAGGTCTTTAGAGATTGTTAACTTTATTGCAGCCTCCTACCGGACGGAGCTAGCCGTTTGGAAGTGAGTGGGTTTCTGTTCTTTCTGTAATGCCTGGAGACAACACAGGTGGCTGCTCCCGTGACACAAGTTCTTAAGCCAGAAGGGGCAGATACCTTGGTCCTTGTGGCAGGGCAAAGGCATCCCAAAGTATTTGTCAGAGAAGAGTGGGGTAGTGGACAAAGTTCCAGCTGGATGGAGACCTGAATTCTATGTCAATTACACTGTAACCAGAGTTGACAGTTTTGGATTATGACCAAATGTCTAATGGGGCCTTGAGTTCTTCAGAGGGAGTTGGCCTAATATCTCTAATTCACTGATGCCATGATGGGGCTAAAGAAGGGGTTCCCAGCTCCAGGCTGCACTGTGGAATCACCAGGGGAAGCTTTTCAAAGAAATACCCCCACTGGGAAGAAGTCATCAAAGGAGGAAACAGATAAACCAGGGTGAGGTCAGCACCTAAGATTCAGGTCTAAGGTTTTGTGAATCCAACTAAAGAGACAAGACACGAAATTGGCACTGATTTCCAAGGAAATGGAAAAAAAAGGGAATAGGGTCACCAGAGAGTTGGTGAATGTGACAATCCTTTGGGAGGATTGGAGCTGTCCCTGGTGCTGAGACTTTCCTATGGGTTTTCATAATCTGTGATGTAATAAACCACATCCTTCACAATGTCCTTCAGCAGTAAATATAGTGACAATTCCTGGGACTGTTTCTTATAGTGTCCCTGATGTAGGCCTGTAGTGTGACATTTCTCAGCCAACATGATATAATTATTGGCTGTCTACCAGTCTACCTTATTCAAGCACAACATGCAGAGTGACTAGGCCTATGTGTGGGGACAAAGTTTCTTAGACCTTTATGAGTATAAGGCTATATTTAAATGTTTTATCTGAAAAATTATATGACACACACATATAGATTCAGTCACTAGCCTTTTAAATCGATTTGGTTAGTACTTAGTATGCACTCAGTCAATATGTTTTATGATTCCCAAGAGCATCCATATACATTTGAAAAATAGGATAAGTCATGTATGGACGTCTGTGCCTCAGGTTTCTCACCTGTGAAACGGGGACCTTAATCATCCTTACTACATAGGATTTTTGTGAGGAGTGAGTGAGTTAATATATGTGGATCGTGTAGTACAGTGCCTGCCCTGTAGGAAGCACCCAGTAAGTGCCAGCACTCTGTGTGGAACATATTATTTTTCATGGTGCAGACTACCTTGCAGTGATTTCTCGCCCATCCCCCAGGGTGCTGTAGACCACTAATTGGAAACTACTTGGAGCCTCTTGTGTACAGGTGTGCAGGCACTGTACAAAGGTAACTGGCTATGGGGCCAAGAGGGACTGAAATCGAGCCCATGCTTTGCTCACCTATGAGCCCTGGTGCAGTGCTGCCCTGAGGAAGGGGTGTCTCTGTTTCAAGATGTGCCCCCCCCCCCAGCAAGGTTGTGTCCATCCAGAGGTGCCATTCTGTGGCACTCATGCCCCTGGAGATGGGTGCCTTTTTTGGTTTACACAAAGGTTCTGTAGAGGGCAGCAAGGGGCTCAGGATCACCGACTGGAGGAATAGGTGGATACCAAAATGAGCTGCTAACAAAATAATAAATAGCAGAGTCTCAAGTTACTTTCCCAGACAGGTTCCTTGTTGGCAGTTGAGGACAGATCTGTGCCCTTTAGCAGTAGGAGTAGCATGAGCATCCTCTCAGGAGCCCAAGGAGAACAGGGGTCTGCCTGGAAATCCCCAGCCCCTGGTATCAGGCAAAGGCCTTCCGTGTTTCAGGACAGCTGGCCAGGGCTCCAGGTCACACTGACAAAGGCAGCTTCGGGGAGGGTTTCAGGGGGCAGTGAGCGAGCAAGTGCCCCATGTCACCCTCTGCCCCAGGCCTGGCTGCACCACATGGGCACCCAGTGAGGACCTCTGGCAGGAGGAGGCAGGGAACTGCTGGGCCTCCAGGGCCTCCCATTTTGAAGTCATACCTCCAGAACATGAAGCAGGAGTCCCCAGTCTCTGCCAGGGATGCTGCTGCTCTTCGGGAGTGCCCTGCCTGCACCCCAGGCAGCCAGCAGGATTCAGAGACTCTCTCCAGGAGACTCCTAGAGACCTGAAGAATGAAGATAGTGCCACTGAGCTCTCAATGGGCACCGGGCACTGGTGAAACACTTGGTCTCCCTGAATCTTGATAAAACCCCATGAGATGGGAGTTAATGTCATCCCCCTTACGCTTGAGGAAACCTGGGCAGAGAGAGGAGGAATGGCCCGATCAGACATATGCAGCTGATCTGAGCACAGGTCTGTCCAGCTCCAGCCACTCCTACCTCCCTGACTTCCCTGAGCCTCATTTCAGCCAAGGTGTCCCTTCAGCAAAGAGCTGGCCTCCTAGACCAGTAGTCTTTGCATGAGGGTCCTGGGTGTCGTCTTCGTCCACGGCAGGACGCTGTCATCTGCTCATCCACAGAGCGTTAGTTCTCCCTGAGAATCAGCGTGGCAGCATGTGCCTGCACCCCCTGCCACCATCACATTTTTGTGCCTCTCTCCATGCTGCACACAAATTCCTCTAGAGACCCCCCCCATAGCTCAGTCCTCCTACCCACCATCCTGATTATCTGACCAGGTGGTGCCACCTGGAGGTGACCGTTGGGCTGAACCTCACTTCCAGCCCAGAGCAAGGGAAAGCCGAGGTGACTAGCCCAGCATGTGTTTGCTCTCTGGACCCACTTCCTTTATGCAGAGACCCTGTAGCCCCCAGGGGAGACCGAGACCAGGGCGGGCAGTAGATGGTATTGGGCTTTTTAAACAGATGCTGCCTAAATAGGTTTCTTATTTGTGATCAGTCAGCAAGGCTGATTACCAGACATAGGGCATATCAGGTTGTAACTAGGAGATTTCCCCGGACTGTGGGAGGATCTTTTTTGCTTTATCAGTCTAGGAAATGCACTGCTTGGATACTGACAGCAGGTCTCAACCTTAAGGCCCCATGGTGTGCCTGGCATTGTACTAGGTCCACCAGCTGGTCTTTTACTGCTCCTCACTGCTTTCCATGAAGGATAATTTCTGATGTGCATTCCTAATTGATTCCTGCTGCTCCAGGTTATTGGTATTTTAGCCAATGGCTCTTCTACTTGGAGCTCCTGCAGAGAATAGCAGTGAAGAATAATCAGTGACTCCTAGTTGCTTGATCATTTGGAGAGCCCTACTTCTTCCTCTCCGTTTTCCCCACTGACCACTTTCAGCTGATACTGTCAACTCCTGTAGCACCAATTTTTGCCCATGTTTATACTAGTGCTTGGCACTGGCCCTGACGTGCCTCCTCCATGTGAGCTCTCCTATTGTCTACTTCCCAGCCCCCTGCATACCTGCGCCAGGCATGTGGGGGAATGCTTCTCACTTACCTATTGCTTGAGTGTGTATATGATTGGGCACCCAGTCTGCAGCGGTGCAGCATGGATGGATCCCACCAGGGCGTCAGTTTCTGCAATCAGAGCCTTAGCTGGTAAGCTGACAGCTGGTGGGAGGGACCCCTTGTAAAAGAGGATGCCGAAGGGGTCCTTTGTCTCAGAGCCAGCGATTAGGTTGCAGCTCTTTGTGCCAGCAAGTCCAAGGGTCAGAGGGCTGAGTGTGCTGGAGCAAGGGAAACCTGTAAAGCAAAGGCTATAGATCCAGGGTGCCAGCTATGTTGTTCCCAAAACTTAAAAACCAGGTGTAAGATCTGTTCACGTGAACATAGGAGGCTAACTACTGTCAGCCAGCTTCCAGCTTGGCCACTGCTCATAAATGCTCCTTGAACATCAGTATTGATGTTTTTTCTTTTTTTATATTTCTCCTAGGTTCACAATAGACTTCTGTTAGGGAGATGCCAGGAAGGCACTCAAGCATGCAGTGGTTGTGAGATGTAATTCCACCTTGGAAGTTCCTTTTTTAATTGCCTTCGTGTTTTTCGTGCCCCAGTAACCTTGTTCTCCATCCCTTCCTCCCCTCTCCCTGTTTGCTCATGCTCTCACAGAACAAAGAATTCAAGACGCTGTCAGAGCAGTTGTCGACAGTCACCTATACGTACACCATGGAGGTGGAAAAGCTGAAGAAGGAGCTTGCCCACTACCAGCAGAGCCAAGACGGGGGTGGCAGCCCGAGGCTGCAGGAAGAGGTCAAGAGCCTGCAGACTGAGCTGCAGAGGGCCCACTCAGAGCGCAAGATCCTGGAGGATGCCCACGCCAGGGAGACAGATGAGCTGAGAAAGGTATGTGGAAGCAGAAGGGGCAGCTTGGGGGTGGGCTGGCTGACAGAGCACTATTCCCTCCAAGGCAGTTTGTTCTTCCAGCTGTAAAGCTACCATGGGTGTTACTGGGGCTTGTCCCCAAGGTCAACCATCTCTCCGTGTTTAGACATAAATGTGCTTTGGGGTGACCCACACAACTGTGTGTCCATTCACCTAATCAAGTATTGATTTTCTGTCATTAGCTGAACATGAATATCCCCAAAAAGGATGCACACATGTTCCCCTGGGCATGTTCCTTTACAGACTAGAATTAGCCACTGTGTCAGCTCCCTGGCCTGAGCCCTTGCTGGGAAGAGAGATGGTGCAGAGGTCGTGGCTTTTCTCCTTGACATCACCTGTAGGAATTAGGGGCAACCTCTAGACATTCCTACCCATGGTCATCATGCTTTGGGGAATTTGTCCTAAGTTTTTGTTGATAGTTTCAGCCTGACTTGCCCACTCTAGTTGGGGTGCTCCATATTTTTACTGTCCACCCCACAAAATAGAACTTTCTCAAATGTCAGGATGCAAAGATCCCTTTCTGTGCTCCCAAGAGAGCTGCTCACTCCAAGGTAGTCCCACAGGCCACTGGAGAGCCTCCCAGACTCGGGATGTCACTGCTCGCTCCTGCATCTCCGCAGTGACCCACAGGGAAGATAGCACACTGCCCACACGCTACTGCCCGTCCATCACTGGAGAGTCATGGGGTGAGGTTCTAAGAAGGGAGGGGTTCAGTGTTCCTAATGTTGGAATAACAACTTTTGGTGTTTAAAAGCAGGGGCAGGCTGAATGCTGCCTCCGACAGGGTCCTGGGGTAGACATTGGGATCTCCAGATTCTCATCCTTTGCGTGGCCATTACCAAGTGCATGCAGGAAATCTCACTGGCCTTATTTCTCTCATCTGTTTTAAAATAAAAGGTTGGTCTAGAAAATCTCCAAAGGCCCTTTCTGGACTTGCAACTGGCCAATTCCATGAGATGGTATTTGATGGCCTCTAGAAGGAAAAAGGAGCCAGCCTTGCTCTATAGCACCTCTCCCGTCCTCTGCCCCATTCCCTTGTCCTGGGCTGAGCCCGCCAACACACTGGGAGACTGCCATGTGAGATGAAAGCCTGCAGAGCCGGCTTGTGCTGGGCTGGCCAATGGTTTTCTGTCCTAGGCAGAACTTGTGACCCCCAGCCCCTGCTCTCCCCAGATCCCAGGGATTTCCCAGAGTCGCAGGTGAAAACACATGAGAATTTGGTGAAAAAGAAAGTGACACATAGGACTTCCTGGTACAGAGAGCCTAGCACAAAGGCTGACAAAAACCTGTTATCCCCCAGGTGTCCCATTGTCCACGGTAACCAATCCCATCCCCCAGGTAAACCTGCCAGCTCACCCACCATGAGGCCTTAAGTGGACTTCACTCTTTGGGATAAAGCATGTGGTGCTAGGAATCTCCTGTTAAATGTAGTTACAAGCCTGTAACCTACGAACTGTGGAATGCCACACTGTGGTGTATTGACCCATGACAAGATCAGCAGTAACCCCTCTGTGTGATTAAAACACAAGAAGGTAGAATCCAAAGGCAGAGAAAAAAAGGCCAGCATTAGAACTGGAAACTCTTGAGACTGGTGGCTCTGGGAGAAAGAGAAGGTCACTGCAAGAACATGCCGGTTGGCTGAGACTCAGGAAATCTGTGACCCAGCAGATCCGGGGCCTCTCCTGTCTCCACCCCCTCCTCAACTCCCCAGCCTGCTTCCCTGCTACCCCCTGGGCACTGTGATATGGGGACTCCATCTAAGTCTTCATCTAAGGGGGCTTAAGTGTGTTTATAATATGCAATGCTTCCCCCACAGACCAAAATAGAGTAGCATGCTCCTCCTCCACTCCTTAAATAAAATTGTTTCTATTTCCTAGGAGTATGTTGACCTAGGTCTTGACTACTGTGAGAGCTTGGAGCTGGCAAAAAAAATTCAAGGATACTGCAAGAAGGGGAGCAGAATAGGCCCAGAGGCAGAGCAAGAAAAGCACCTTCCATGACTCCAAGCATAAGCAAATCCCAAGTTAGCAACATGACAAACTGCCGTAGGTGATTCATTAAGTGAATGTCCACCTCTTTCCAGAAAGAGAAAAAGTGGAAGCAGAATTTCCTCCTCCTCTTGGGTCTTCAAAACCTTTTTATTCTGGTGGCTGGGGTGGGGTGGGCAGGTGGAGGGCTGGCTTCTTTTTTCCCTTCATCTTCTGTGCCTAGTCAGGGTTTAATATTTATCAAAGGCACCATGTTCAATATTAACAAATGCTGAATATCAGACAATCAGTTTCCTCTCGGGCTTGTGCAGGGGCCTGTTCCACCTTGAGCAAGACTGATGAGGTGGGCAGAGCGCGGGGAGGGACGCTGACTGCTGGTAGATATTTAATTAATGGACTTGACGTTTGTGGCAGTAAATGTTGTATTGGAACTGGCATCCTGGAAAACTTTGGGCTCCCCACCCCAACAGTATTCTTGCTACCAGGTCACGTGGCTACACGGTGTTGATCTGGTGAGGGAGGCCAGGTCTCCCTGGGGGCAGGAATTCACCACTGTGTCCACGGACCAGGCAGCCCCCACCAGCCCCCTAAGCTAGCGGACAGCCTTCCTGCTGAGGGTCCATTGTTGCAGCCTCTCCCCAGAGCAATCACCGCTAGGCCTCTTGCCGCCCTTTAGCCTGCTTGTTGTGCATTTTTTGTTCTTTTTTTTAAGCACTCGGTGATCCCCATGCTGACTGACTTGTGTGTCCATGATGGAAAGCCGTAGTCCCAGGGCCACCCTCGACACAGAGGCATGGTCATTATCCAGGATCCACCTGGAAGGTTGCTTGGTGGGGCTAGCAAGGCCTGGCTTGGTGCAGGGTTGTGGTGAGGAAGAGTAGCCCACAGCCAGGTGCTGGGCTCTGTCGAGAGCCCTTAACACTTGTGAGGGAGGAAGAACAGCCCCCAGACTCCGAGCATTTAGACTGGTGAGGTGGTGTGTTGTATCACGTTGTCACCAAACCACCACCTGCTGATTGGTTACCTTGGGTAGTTCCAGTATAAAAGTTTCAGATTTTTCCAAACAAGTATAGAGTTCTGACGGGGGTGGGGGTAGTGAGGTTCTTACAGGGGGGAGGCTTTGGGTCTTCTCCCCAGAGGCACAGAGCAGGATGTTTTTAGCATCTCCATGATTCCCAGCCCCTCCGTGGTTCCTAAGGAGGCTGATGGTTATTATAGAGAGGACCTCATTCCGTATCTATGGAAAGATACTGTCTCATTGCAGAAATGGAAGTTCATGGCCCGCCATTCATTCAACAGATGTTGATCGCCTGTACTTGTTAGGTACTGTTCTACGTATGGGGATAACAGCACTTTTTCAGAGTGCTTTTTCTTATGAAGTTTAAGTATTTGGAAGTTATGAGAGAATGTACAGATAAGAATTAAATACAAAGTATCCATCAGGTGCTATAAAAACAAAGTGGAATGAAAGGGATAGAGGGGGCCTGGAGGGGAGCAAGAAGAGGTATGGTTTCATTCATGAGACAGTCTCTCCGAGAAGGCACCTGGATGAGGTGAGGGGTGAGCTGTGAGCATTTCTAGGGAACAGGTGGCAAATGTAACAGCAGGTGCCCAGGTCCTGGGGTGTGGGAGTAGGCTGGGTGGGTTCAAGGACCAACAAGGAGGCCATTGGGCTACAACCAGGTTGGCAAGAAGGTGGGGGGTGAGGTCAGAGAGGCAGTGGGGGCCTATCTGGAGGGATCTTCTCACCTTGAAGGTATTAGCCATGAAACCTCCAGAGGGGTGGACAGTTTTGGTCTCTGAAGCACACACCAATTCCTCCTGTCCCCATCTCAGTAATAGTTCTTGACCTGGGAGACAAGGCCTGATCTAGACTGCTGACACCACTGTTCTTCCTGTGCTCTGTCAGCCTTCTGAATTGTCAGGACATGGGGTAGCACAGTGGTTAAGAGCCGAACCTCAGCCCAAGCCGCTCAGGGCAAAGGCCAGCTGAACCTTGGCCTGACTGTGTGACCTTTAGCAGAGCTCTCTAACTTTCTGCTCCTTAGTTGCCTTAAAAGTGGTTTCTGCCTCAGAGGTAGTAAGTCGATTTATAACAGTGCCTGAGACATAGCAAGGGCTCAATAAATGTTAGCTAATTGTTCCCCCAACCAGCCCATAACTTCATGGAGGTCATTTGGACTCCATCCTCAGTCCTTGCCCCATGTCTTGGCACAGTGATGCTGAATAGCAGATTAGCACCCATGAGGCTGGGCTCTGGGATCTGCCATACCTCTCCTCTGGGGCACCTCTTTTAATGATGGGCAGACACTCCCTTCCCACCTGGGTTTCCTTTCTCTTCCTTCTGTATGAGCCTGATGCAGCCATGTGTCCAAGGGGAGTCCAGATTTTGTCTCTGCACTGTCTACCCTTCCACTTCTCTCTCTTCTCTGCTTAGGCCCATTTCCCATTGACGAAATAACTTCCCATTCAGAGTTGTATCTCTGCCAAGGGCCATGCCTGTAAACTTTCTCCTAGAAGGTAGGTGTGTGGCATCGAGGAAAGAGGACTCAGGACACAATGGCGGGCCAGATATCATCCAACCCATTTGTCCCATGGTTTTCTGCTAGAAACCTTGCAGTTGGCTCTTTTAAAGTATAAATACCCAACTTGAAAAAAATCAGACAAACCCAAAAGCCCAGAGATTTGTATCCCTAGAGATTAACTAGTAAAGGTAGTTCTTGAGCACGATGCTGGGGCATTTGTGTATCAGACTAAATTAGTTTGATAGTAAAACCCCCAATGTTGGTTCTGATGAACTATCCCAAATGACCCTTCAGAAGTAAACACTCCCAGTGATATTGCCAGCAAGAGTTAAAAGACACACCCCCCAAACACCAAAAAAAAAAAATGGAGCTGGAATTTGAGTCCCCAAACCTAGTAAAGGTGTCATTTATTATGCCGAGAGGATATACCTGCCTGGCTGTGTTGGTTTGTCTCACTGCAGCCTGCAACCCTGACAGTTCACAGAAGGGAGGCCACTTGGCTGCAAGAGCTTGTCACCTGCTGTGTCTGCCAATGGCTCCCTATATGCTGGCTGGCAGGGAAGACCATGGGTGGCCAGTACCTGAGGAATATGTTAGGGGAAGCAGTCTGCCCCACTGGCTTGTGGAGCCATGTGTGGGACCGGTTCCTTCTCTGTTCACTGAAGAACAAGACCAGGCCTACCTCCAGAGTTCAGGAGAGGAAGAAAAATAGCTTCCGGGTGCCACTCTGATGTATGGCTTAGAATAATAACAAAGCTGAGCTCATCAGAGGCCTGCCTTTGTAAATGAAAGCCTTGGCAGGAGACGGATGGAGGGAAGAAACGAGGCTCAAACACAGTAGAAGAATTCACCCATCTCAAGTATACCACTCAGTGGTTTTAAGAAAATATATTCACAGTTTTGCAGCCATTACCACAGTGTAATTTTACAGTATTTTCATCACCCCCCAAAAACCTCTATACCCATTAGCAGTCAGACCCCATTTCCCCCCGATTTCCCACCTCAGCCTTAGGCTATCATGAATCTACTTTCTGTCTCAATAGAGCTGCATATTCTGGATGTTTCATAGAAGCATCATATCATGTGTGACTGGCCTCTCTTAGTGCATTTTCAAGATTCATCCATGTTATTGCTTTTTATTGCTAAGTATTTCACTATATGGACATACATTGTATTTATCAGTTCATTAGCTGATGACATTTGGATTGTTTGCACTTTTTGGCTATTTTGAACAATGCTACAAACATTTGCATCCAAGTTTTTGTGTGGACATAGGTTTTCATTTCTCTTGGGTATATACCTAGGAATGGAATTCCCGGGTCATGCAAGGTTAAAATGCACATTTAACCTTTTGAGGAACTGCCCAGCTGTTTTTCCAAAGCTGCTGTACCAGTTTACGTTACATCTCCAATGGCGGTATATGAGGTATCTGATTTCTCAACATCCTCATCAACACTTCTTTTTATTTATAGCCGCCCTAATGCATGTGCAGTAGTGTCTCATTATGGTTGTAATTTGGTCTGTTAAATCCTTTCCCACTTTTTGATTGGGTTCTTTTTTTTTTTCTGGGTTCTTTAAATATTCAGAATCCAAGTTCTACATCAGATAAATGATTTTCAAATATTCTCATACTGTGGGTTATCTTTTCAATTTCTTGATAGTGTCCTTTGAAGCACAATGGTTTTATTTTTATTGTAGTCCCATCTATTTTTTTTTCAGTTGCTTGTGTTTTTGGTGTTGCATCTAAAAAACTATTGCCAAATCCAAAGACTGCTGCTATGTTTTTTTCCCGAGAGTTTTATAGTTTCAACTCTGACATTTAGGTCTTTGATGCATTTCAAGTTCATTGTATGTGGTGTGGGGTACATACCATTCTTTTTATGTGAAAATCCAGTTGTCCCAGCCATTTGTTAAAAAGACTATTCTCTCCTCATTAAATTGTAATGCGAGGGTTTACTTCTATTCCATTGATCCATATGTTTATCCTTATGTTAGTATCACACTGTGTTAATTGCTGTAGTTTTGTAGTAAATTTTAAAATTGAGATGAGTGATTCCTCCAACTTTATTCTTTTTCTAGATTATTTTCACTATTCTGGATTCCTAGATATTCCATATGAATTCTAGGACCAGCTTGTTGATTTCTGAAACAAGGCCAGCTGGTATCTTGATAAAGATTGCATTGAATCTGCAAATCAATTTGAGGAGTGTTACATCTTAGCAATATTGAGTCTTCAGATCCATTCAGGATGCCTTTCTGTTTATTTAAATCATCTTTAATTTCTTTCATCAATATTTTGTATGTTTTTCAGAGTGTAAGTTTTGTACTTCTTTTGTTAAGTGTATTCCTAATTTGTTTTTCAGATTGTTCATTACAATGTATAGAAATATAACCAATTTTTATAACTTGGTCTTATACCTGGCAATCTGAACTCATTTATTCTAATAGTTTTTAAGTGGATTCCCTAGGATTTTTTACATCCAAGATCATGTTATCTGCAGCTAGAGATATTTTTACTACTTCCTTTCCAATCTGGGTGCTTTTTCACTTTCCTGATTTCCCTGGCTAACCCCCCCAGTAAAATGTTGAATAGTATTGGTGACAGCAGGCATCCTTGTCTCTCTCCTGTTCTGGGGGGAAAGGCATTCAGTCTTTCACCTTACGATATGATATGAGCGTGTGGGTGTTTGTCAATGTCCTTTATTAGGTTCTACCCCTAGTTAAGTGTTATCATGAACATTTGGTAGTATTTCGTTAAGGATTTTTGCATCCATATTCGTGAGATAACGGTCTGAAGTTTTCTTGTGATATCTTCATCTGATTTTTGGTACATGAGTGTTACTGGCCTCATAGAAGGAATTGGAAAGTGCTCCCTCCTCTTCTGGTTTCTAGAACTTGTGAAGAACAGATACTCTTTAGGTGTTTACTAAGTGGTGGAATGAGTCTCGAGTATGTGTTTGCATTTAGTGCCTAGTGAAGGTAGTGTTGCCAGACCATTTTCCTATGTTCATCTGCTCCATGGGGTGATGCTCCCTGGTACTGCGCGCACATCTCTCATCTGAAGCTGGGAAAGCCCTGTGAGGTGGTGTCAGTTTTGCAGAGGGGGACTGAGGCTTACTGAGCCAGGGGTCTGTGGCTGTAAAGCCTATGCTCTGTGCCTCAGGCCACATGTACATGCAGTCCCAAGAGTTCTTCCTGTGGTTCAGACAGCCTCCGGGGAAGTGGGACTTAAGTCTGGACGCCTGAGTTACGGGCCCGGGCTTGCGCTCCTCACCCTGTCCCTGTGTGGTTTCTGCAGTGCTCACTCGCTTCCCACCTTTGTCGTGAAGGCAGAGATGCCGGGTTCATGGGGAAAAATCACTTGATGGCCTCCCGCAAAGTGAGCCTCCTATGGTTGCTGAGACAAAGTGCAAAGATGGGCCCGCTGAACGTCAGCCCCCACGGCCGTTATAAAGGAAATGACCCCTTTTCCGTCCTCCTCCGTAACAACTAATAACTTCTAATTCCCTTAGAACACATCTGAATGGTCAAATTTTTAAATCTATACAAATATTTGCTCCAGTAGTAAATAGCAAAAACTTTTCATTTTTTTAAAAAGCTTGCCTCACACTGAACAGACCAGGATTTGTCTTTGATTAGTGTTTGCTTTTTTCTTTCTGTTTTTTTAGCCATTTTCTCTTCAGTAGTAGTCATCCCACATTTCCTTTGGCAGCAGCAGCAGCAGCAGCTAGACACTGGATGGGACAGTTGGATGTCAGCGAGTCTCCTTCCCTCTCCCGGCATGTGGGCTGTGCTGGTCCAGTATGACAGGCAGGGAAGGTGGGGTGAAGGCCAGGATAATTCTTCCTCGTGAGTTTCATGCTTTCTTGAGATTCAGATTTGAGAGCTCAAAATTTACCAAGACAAGCAACCATATGCAAGGAAGTGAAAGCCTGTTACCGTTTTTAAGTCCCTGAACATGAAGTGAGCTTGACGTAGACTTATCAGGAGGTTTCTGGGCGTTGGGAGACCACCAGCAGTGGTGGGCTCGTCTGTCTGGTTTTAATGGGACTATTTCTTTCAGCATGCTGTTTTTCCCTTGAAACGAAAGCAGCTTTGGCTGATTGGATTTTCTTAAATAAAAAGAGCATTTAAACATAACCTGCTGAAATTCAAACCCCACAAAAGGAGCCCTTCCCAGTTTCATAGGGAGACATTCTTCCCTATTGCTTTTTCAGCGAGTTGCAGACCTGGAGCAAGAAAATGCTCTCTTGAAAGATGAGAAAGAGCAGCTCAACAACCAAATCCTGTGCCAGTCGAAGGGTAAGTACCAAAGTGCTTGATTTTTCATTTGGTATTTTGATTTGTTTTTGACACTGATTTCCCCCAAAGATGCCTAGCAAGATTACACTTAGTCAAGATTGTGCAGTAGAGAAAAGGCTGTAATAGAAGGTGATCTTTTAAGATCCTGCTGTGACATTCGTTCCAAGAGTTTCATGCAGTAAGACACACACATCACTGACAACATAATGCCTGGGATTTGAGTCAGGGAGACCTGCACTTGAAGAATGGCTCCCTTATGCTGTTTGCATGATGTTGAGCAGGTCTCTTAATGACTAGTCCTCAGTTTCTTCATCTGCAGAATGGGCGTAAGGATACAGAGCTGAGAAGCATGAAGTGCTTAAGATGGTGCCTGACACATAGTGAGCACTTAGGAGCTGTCCTCGCTGCTGCTTTTGAATTGGTCTTGAGCACCCTTTGTACCTGCCATGGTTTCTTCCACCCAGTGGGTCGTGTGGTGACGTTTGCTGAAGAGAGGGCCGTGGGTCAGATCCCAGTCCCCTCTCTCAAGCACCACCTGCCCCCGTGAGCTGCCTGTCCAAGGAGGAGCAGTGCAAGTCCACTGACCCCAGTCCTTGCCTGGCTAAGTGTGGCCTTAAGCAGATCACTCACCTTCTCCCATCCTTAGAACTCACCCACCCCAAAGAGCCCTGAGAAGTGAACCCCCTGAGTGCGTAGTCCCTCCCAGCATGAAATCTCACTGACAACTTGAACTGTTTTCAATTTCCCTTTAAAAATGCTTTCCATGGATATGAAAAGTTTTGGTGGGGGAAATGCCTATCCAAGTTACCTAGTTGCCTTCCTTCCTTCCCCCAACCTAACCTGTGGCTTTAGCCTCCAACCTCCTCTAATCTCCTCTGCACTCCAAGAACCTGAGCTCGGGAGTTGGGAGGAACTGCAGCGCATTGCCTGGGTTCCCCCAGGAGCGCTGCCAGCAGGTGCCCACACAGTTGTTGCAAGAGACAGGAAGGCAGGTGTGTTACAGGGGAGTTGGCTTGGATGCCGCCTGCTTCCCAGGCCCACTTCCCGATGAGCAGGGTGGTCTTTCTCCCCCTCTCTGAAGACATAAGCCACAGAAACATGCTTCCTGTTGCTCTGCAGAGGGTGAGGTGGCCGAATAAACCCATCAAGTGTCTGTGTTAGGAGCTTGGCATGGGCAGCCTTTTAACAAGAGAGTATTGAGAAAGCATGAGTCAGTACTTGTGAGGGGAACCCAGTCAGGGGGCAAAAGTGCAGCTGTGTGTTTGCTTTCCAGATGAATTTGCCCAGAGCTCTGTCAAGGAAAATCTGAGGGAGAAGGAGCTGGAGGAGGAGCGGTCCCGGTACCAGAACCTCGTGAAGGAATACTCACGGTTGGAGCAGAGATACGACAACCTTCGCGACGAGCTGACCGTCATAAAGGCAAGGACGGCAGTTCCGCGGCCCCACTTCGCCGACCCCACATCTGGCTTCACAGCCCTTATTCTTGGGCAGTCGTAGCTGCCACCCTACTGTGCGACCCACCGTGAGGCCCAGCAAACCTGTGCCGTGTGAGCAGCATTCTCCAGAGCCTGCTCCTGCCGTTTCTGCGGGGAGTCACCGCACAAACAAGCAGCTTCGTGTCAGGGACAGCTCCTTTTCCAACTCGGGGGCCTCACAAAGATCTCAGGAGGTTAAGGAAAATTCCACCCAAGTGTGTGTAATCTTTCTTATTTCCTGTTCTGGGAAACTCCTTTGTTGGAACAATACTGGTATGGGAAGTTCCGGTCTCAGCTTCATTAGTCACATTGCAGACAGGCCCACGAGGACCTGATGGTTTCTCCTAACCTGTGATGGAATGCAGTATACGTAGAAACGTCATTTCAGGACTTGTCATTCCTCTTTACCCCATATAAACATTCCCTCCAGAAATGCATATTTAACCAAGACTGAATAAGTTAATTGCATAGAAGCCAGGAAGAGAAGCTGAATAGGAACATATATAGAAATCTAAAATTTCCCTTCCAAGACCATATTTCATTCTCAAAGCAAATCAGATACAAGGGGAGAAAAGAGGATATTTTTAAATGAATGGTATAAATGGTAACCTCTATTTCTAATATGCTTTCTGTTTTCATAAACAAAATTGGTGGAGTGCAGGTTGAAATTGGGAGCAGTTAGGAGCAGGTTTGTAACATTCTTTTCAAGGGACAGACCCTTGACAGGAGTGGTTTGTGCATTTTCAAGGTGAGACTGGGATATAAGGGTTGTTTCCCTAGGGACTTCTCAGATTGGCCCAAGTGTTAGGGAACTGATTTCATTAAGAGACTCATAGACACTGAGAAGTGATTGGTGGTTAGCATGATGGAGGGGTTGGGGCAGGGGGTGAAATAGGAGATAAAGAGGCACAAAATCTCAATCATAATATAAATTGGTCACAGGAATGAAAGTACAGCATAGAAAATATAGTCAGTGGTTCTGTAATGTCTTTCTATGTTGACAGTAACTACACTGTTGGGGTGAGGATTTAATAATGTATATAACTGGGGAAATCACTGTGTTGTATACTTGGAGCCAATATCATATTGTATATCAACTATACTTAAATAAAATAAAGGCCCCCACTGCCAAAAAAAAAAAAAAAGACAAGGGAACCCAGTCCTCACCGTGGAGCTGTGCTCTCTTCTAATTGTCATTTTGATGACTAAGTAAATGGATGACTGCACTGGGGGGAAATTTGTTGTGGTAATAGCCCTCTTTAGCCATCGTCCCAAGAAACAGTAATACTTAATCTTGTTGACATATGAGGCAGAAGTCCAACTCTGGAGCCTACTACTTTTGAAAAGTCATACTAAATAACATCAGCTCATGAGTTTAAACATTTTTCTTTTTAAACAGCAAACCCCAGGCCACAGGCGGAACCCATCAAACCAGAGTAGCTTAGAATCGGACTCCAATTACCCCTCCATCTCCACATCTGAGGTTGGAGACACCGAAGATGCTCTCCAACAGGTGGAGGTGAGTAAGGCGGGCTCTCAGCCATCTTTGTTCCAGAGGGCTGTTTATTACCTGTGCGGAGCGCCCCACCAGAGATTTACTGTTCGGTTGATAGTGATCAGAGTGCCTGGGGCTCATTCCTGACAGCAGTATTGCTTGACTGCAGTGGACTTTCAGATAATACTCTGGAGCTCACATTTACTGTGCAGAGCAATACACATTGTTCGCCCTACCCACGATCCAGAAAGGAAGGAAGAAGGCAGATCCCTGCTTCCTCTTGCGAAGCTGATGCTCCATTGCAGAGAGATGAAATGGCTGGCCCAAGAAGGAATAGCTTAGTCATTAAAATGGAAGTGATGTATCACCCTCATTTAGTGTCACAGTACATACAGAATATCAATAAATGTGCAAGAAAATTTTCCTGACTTGGAAGCTGGGTAAAACTCAAAACAACAATTATTTGGAATATTTACAATAAACATTTGCCAAGTGACTGCACCTTTGTCAGTAATAGCCTCTCAGAGTCACTAAATAATATACCATGCAGTGGCCTTTATAGTCTTTGTGTCATTTTGTCAGAGGTACATAGAGTTTTTTCTCTGGCCTTTGAAAAGAAGAAAATCACCAGCACATAAAACTTGCAAAGCATGTGAAGATAGACGTGGAGAGACGGTTATAAAAGCGAATGTACTTTGAGCATTTCTTTGTGCCATGACGGTGGGTGGGTGCTGAAAAAACAGCAGTGACCAAGCCAGAGAAAGTCCCTGCCCTCAGGGAGTTTGTCTGCTGATGGAGAGCTAGGCAGTAATTAGTTGATGGAAGAAGTGTATAATACAATTGCAGGAACTGCTCAGTGCTATAAAGAAAAATAAAGGATAATAAGAGAGAATGATGGAGTAAAGGGAGAAGCATAGAAAAGGAGGTCCTCTGGATAAGAGGTTTATCTAGTGTATAGCTTAGTGGATTTGCTACTTGCTACATGCACTTAGTAAGCATTTACTAAATGCTAGCATAAGGCCCATTTTAATCGCCTAAATTTGGGACTTGGGCACTTCAGTCACACCACCCAGGTGTTGGTATATGTGGCCATTTGTGTGCAGACATAAGCACTTCCACCCCAAGATTTATGTCCTCAAGGAAGCTGAGACTGGTTCTTGGTATTAGAGCAGCTAGCACAGTGCTCACTAAGCATGGAGCTCTCATTAAATGCCAAGTAAAGCAAATTATATTGTCCCGTATATACACACATGTACTTTGAAAATCCACAGGGATCTGCTCATGCACTTACACGTCTGTACATGTACACCACACATGACAGAACCCTGGAGGCAAACCCAGGCATGAATATGAAGGGAAAAGTCTGGAAAATCGATGCTTTAAGATCTGTTGGACAAGTGGGTTCCTTGGCAGGGCAAGTATTAGTTCTGTGCAAGGTGCAACCCAGTGGCGTTGACAGCACATTTCCAGGGATTAGTAACTACACTGATTCTTCATCAGGAAGTGTTACACCCCCAAGTTTCACAATTTCTCGGGTGTGAGACATTTCCCAGAAATGAGCTCTTTTAACTTCCAAATAACATGGCTGTATCTTTATCCATCTGTTCTTGGAATACAGGCATATCTCATTTTACAGGACTTCATTGCACTTCGAAGATACTGCATTTTTTACAAATTGAAGGTCTGTGGAAACCCTGCATCAGGCAGGTCTGTCAGCCGCATTTTTCCAACAGCATTTGCTCACTTCATGTTCCTGTCACATTTTGGCAATTCTCACAATACTTCAGACCTTTTAATTACTGTGAATTGTGATGAGTGTTTATGACTTTTGAAAGCCCAGATGTTGGTTAGCATTTTTAACAATAAAATATTTTTAAGCTAAGGTACATACATTGTTTTTTTTTAAATCATAACACTATTGCACACTTAATAGACTACAGCATAGTATGAACATAGGTCCCAGAGACTGAAACACTCATTTGACTTGCATTATTGCTGTATTCTCTTTATTGCGGTGGTCTGGAAACCTGCAGTACCTCTGAGGCATACCTGTATATGATTGGTCATCTTAAGTGGCTCACACAGGAGGAATATAAATGGCCGAGATTCAGCTGTTATCTAGACAGAAAATGAGCCCAGAGCACCAACTTTCATATGAGAAATCATGGCCTGTTGGCATTGGTTTCTTTCTGAGGTGTCGACTGATGTTTAGGAGAGTTGACAGACATCCAATAAAGAGGTAGACAGGGAGGGGCTGTGTGTACCCTACAGCATTTATGCTGTTAAAACCTTCCCTGTGCTTGTCTTCCGCTGAAGGAAATTGGCCTGGAGAAAGCAGCCATGGACATGACAGTCTTCCTGAAGCTGCAGAAGCGAGTGCGGGAGCTTGAGCAGGAGAGGAGGAAGCTGCAGGTGCAGCTGGAGAAGAGGGAGCAACAGGACAGCAAGAAGGCACAGGTGTGTAAGGAGTGCCCCCAGCCGGTGGGGCAGTGCCCTGCTGGTGCTCACTCCTACCAGGGCACGCGTGGCAGGGTGTGACCACGTGGGGTTCTGCCTGCGCTGGGTTTCGGAGAAGAGCTTCCACCATGTGTTAGCGTCATACTGAGTCTTCTCTGCAAGGGCCCCAGATCAGCCCAGCTGGACAGGAGTTAGCTGCCCAAGTGCCCTCCGGACAAAGGATTTCCGGTACTGAAGCGAGTGTGCAAAGCCTGTGACGACATCAACCACTTGCAAACAGGACTGGGATGTGTAATTAAAGTATAAATACAAGAAGTCAAATTTTAGAAGAGCAACTCCATTGCCCTTTTGTATGTGGAATCTGGCATGGACTTAAGTTTAGGCCCTGGTGTCAGGGGCAGACCAAGTTTGCTGTCATTCACCCTTCTATCCCATGACTGCCCCCTTGCCTCAGTCCAGATTATCACCAATATATCTTGGTCTTGAAAGGCTATTGAAACCTTGTCCCTAGATATATCCTCTATCTCAAGGACCCATTGGGCATCTATGCTACACTCAGCACTATGCTAGTGCCAGGCTCGTAATAGGTATTCACATGTTGATTAAATGAGAGGAAATAAAAATGTAAGAGAAATCCCCAGCCACTGAGGAATTTGTACTCTAGTTTGGGAGGCCCAGATATAACAAAGATGAAGAATTTAAAATGATGTTGTTAGTGCTCAAAGACATGCAGGGCTGGGTGCGGGCTGGGGCTGTAGGAATGAGAGCCCATTGTAGTTAGCAGTGATAAGGAATAAGAGCCACTTGCTATTTCTTGGGAGGTAGAAGGCCACTTCTAACAGGATGCAGGACAATTCTGATGTGGGTTGTATCATAAGCTGACTTCAGAGCAGGTTTGTCAAAGGGCTTTGGTCTGTTCTCAGGCCTGAACTGCCCATCGTGGGGTTTGAACCTTTCCTCGCATCCTTAGCTCTACTACCCCTGCTCCCGCCTCTGTGCACGCTCTCCTTTTGTAACACCTGACCTCCCTTTCCAACCAAATGTGATACAGACTCTGATGTGTAATGCTAGTAAATTCTTGGGTTTTTCCCTCCCGAACAGTAAGTGGGGAGGTACATCTTACTGACGGACTTAAGTCTCTCCGGTGGATCCGATTCAGAATGGAGATTGAAAGGATTAGGTTTGTTAGTGACTCATTCAGTTACAGGAGAAGCTGCCCTGACAGGCAAGTGCAGATCAAACGCACTCAGAGGTGCACATACGGCCCCAGACGGTGCCTGATGTCAAAGTCCCTGGCCCGCACAGCCGCCCTAAAGAGTCACTCTCCAGGTTCCCCACCCCAGAAATGTCAAGTAATTTTGAATTCTTGGCTTTAGGACTTCTCTTTGTCTTGATACCATAAGGGTATTTCTTTCCTTAGAAAAGGATCACTGAGCAAGGTTTAAACTGTAGGCTTGGCCCATAGCCCTGTTATGTGTATTGAGGATCTTCCTTTAAAGAGAATGACCTTATTTCTGACAGTTCAATAAGAAAGGCAGGAGCAGGGCAGGGGAGAGCAAGGAATCCCTCTATAGTGCCCTGAACCAAGCTTTCAGAGACTGTGTTCTTGGATCTCCCCGCGGCCCCAGAAGGAATCCTGGGCCATCTGGGTCTTTATTCTGGAAAGATATGGCCCAGGGACTCAGCTATAGAGAGAGGCTATGCTCTGAATGAGGAATGACAGGGAAGCCTGTAGGATGTGCCATCAGGGTGGGAGTGACGGAGCCTGCCATGAGGACGGGGACTCTGTGACAGCCAGCCAAGCTGTTCTTGTATTTGACTTCCCATCTAGCCAGTAGCCTTTCCTTGGGCCTGGCAGTCACCTTGGCCACCAGGGTGATTCCAGTGGGCTGCCCACTTAAATACATAACTGCCAGTCTATCTAAAAACCCACAGCTTCTCAGATTTGGGTAGATGATCTCCATTTTCCAAGAAGTTATGCGTTCAAGTTTTCCATGGTCATGTGGCAAGTCCATGCTGTAGAACACAGCATGAGCCTCTGGGACAGCCGGTTAAGAGCTGACCCTGAACCGTCACATCCCCTACCATGGTGGGTGGGGAGAGGCAAAGCAGAGACTGGGACCTTGGAGAACTGCCTTCCCAGGTTGCAGGGCTGAAACTGCAGTCACAGCACCTGTCCTTGATCTGGAAGAGCTGTGGGAGGGGTTCAGATCCAGTCCTGGCCTCCAAGCCTGGGGCCTGGCTAATCTTTATATCCATGGCTGGTGGCCACCTCACCTTGGACTTGAGGCTGCTAGCACTATAGATGATCTGATTAAGCACAGACTAGTTTTAGCTCCAAAAACCCGTCTTATTCAGGGACTATCACCCACTCCTTAAAATCATGCCAAGCAGTTAATCATTCATGAAGGCGTTTCTACCCCTTCTCGAATTGGGCAATTCAAGTCCAAGTAATTATAGGGGTCATTGACTCATCTGAGTCCTAATAAGCTAGTACTCCAGTTCTTGCCATCTACATCCAGCAGCTGTGGGGTTTTAACATCACACAGCATTTAGGGAGCAGCGTGGTGGCCAGTTGCCATACTACCTATTGTAGAGGGACACGGAGGAAGCAGGCTTAGAAGGAATTAGTTGGGAAGACAGAACACACATGGGCACACACCCACCCCATAAAACCTAAGAGCAGTTCATTAACCTCATTAATGAGTACATAATTATTACATATTAACTTTCTTAGTAAGTACGTCTTACAGTGCTCATTTCCTGGAACTCCTAAAACAAAGTACCACAAACTAGGGAGCCTAAATCAAAAATGTATGCTCTCATAGTTCTACAGGCCTAGAGGCCAGGAATAAAAAGCTGCAGTATCACAGGGCCATGCTCTCTTAAAGGCTTTTGGGGACAATCTGTTCCATGCCTTGCTCTGAGCTTCCGGTGTCGATGGCAGTGCTAGGCATTCCTTGTTTGCAGCTGCGTAACTCCACTCTCTGCCTCAGTCTTCACATGACCTCTCCCCTGTGTGTGTCCATGTGTCCTCTTCTTATAAGGACCCTGGTCATATTGGATCGGGACCCAGCCTAATGATCTCCTCTTGATCTGATTACATCTGCAAAGACCGTGTTCCCAAATTAGGTCACATTCACAGGTACTGGGGGGAAGACTTCTGCGTAGCTTTTGAGAGGACGAAACTCAGCCCATAAGACAGTGTTATACCGGGTCAACCTGTGAGGATCACATGAATAAAGTTATAGGAGGAAGGAAGGGAAGGCAGGAGGGAGTTATTAATGGAGAGCTTCGTGGTGGCCTGCGTAGCAAGCTGTATTTTGGAGGTGGGAAGGAAGTTGGCGTACGGAGCGGGTAGTGCTGTGCTTGGGAAGGTCAGAACAAGCACACGTTGCCCGTGGTTGGTGTGCTATGGCATAGCTGCTCCCTGGTCCATGCCCACCTTTCTGTCTTTCTGTCTGTGCAGGTGGAACAAGCAAAGAATGACCTAGATTTGGACCAGGATGCTGATCTAGCCTACAATAGTCTGAAGGTAAGATTCCCGGAAGACAGACTTCCTGGAGCTTGCACGCAGTGGAGGATGGATGACGAAGCTGGGCCGCAGCAGGGCTAGTCCTAAGCTCTGGTCCTCTCACAAAGGGAGCCAGAAGCACACAATTTCCCCTGCTCTAACTTTGCGTCTCTGTCTGTGAAATAAAGGAAAATTTGTATTTATGACAAGGAACTGTAATATACGCTGATAGGAAACAGTTCCCTGTATTCACAACACTTCTGACACAAATGCACAAGTTTTCCACACCACACAATTCTCCGGTTTTCTGTGAACACCAATTAATCCTGGCCCTACCTACCTGGCGTTAGCACAGACCCCATGAGTTAGGGGCTCAAGCCCACAGGGCCGCCCCCATTTCAGGTGCTGACCACACTAATGGGTCGCCAGGTCACCCACACTTCTGTCTGACTAGGCTACAGAACGGGTTCCCATGACCCCACCTCAGGCTCAGTGATTTTTAGGATGGCTGACAGGACTCGGGAAAGCATTTTACTTACTCTTACTGGCTAATTATAGAGGGCGTAATTGAGAAACAACCAAATGGAATAGGTGCAAAGTGTGTGTGAAGGGGCGCAGAGGCTCCCAGCCCTCTCCGGGCGCCGTGTTCTCAGCCCCTCCACGTGGTCACCAGCCCGACGCCCCCCAAACGCCGTTGGTTAGGGTGCTCTTACACAGGCATGATTGGTCCATCCACCGGCCGCTGGTGTTTAACTTGGTCTCCAGCCCTCCTCCCCTTCCTGGAGGTCAGAGGCTGGGCTGGAAGTGCCAACCCTCTAACCACAGTTTGGTCCCTCTGGCAGCCAAACCCCTTGCCCAGGAGCCCCCCACCAGCATCGGCGGGGCATGGCTGAAAGAGGCTTTGGGTGAGAGGAGTGGCTTTCACCCGTCAGGTTTTAGGAGCTCTATGCCAACAGCCAGGGACTAAGACCCAATATAACAGATGCTCCTCTTGTCTTTATCACTAAGAGTTACTAGAGTTTTTCAAGCTTAGTTTTGGGAACCAGGGCCAGAGACCACATCTGTATTTGTGATTGTCACGTAATATCTTAGCTGCTTGATAAGGTTTCAGTTAAAATGTTACCAATGAATTCACTTGGAAAAACCATCCAGACTTGCATGGTGTGAGAGGTAAGGCAGAGGGGTCTCCCAGCATCTCCAGGGCTGGCCCAGCCAGAGGTGGCGAGGTGCAGGTTGGAAGGCCTCAGGTCCACTGGCAGGAGCCTGGGTGCACTGCAGAGATGGGGACAGGGCTCTGTGGCAGAGAGGGGTGCAGAGAAGAGGCATCAGAGCATTCCTGCTCCCCTATTCCCATTCTCAAGACCTGAGAACTGGGAATTTAGTATTTATCCAGGGTCAGTCAGTCTGATCCCACATATAGGACCACATTCAACTTGGGGAACGGCTTCATTGCCCAGGAGAACAGCTCTGAATCATGCCTGTGGCTTTTTGAACAACCAGGGCCACACTGGGGGTATAAGAAGAGGGGGTTTGTAGGGTTTTCCTTCTTGAATTGTTGATTAGACTTAAAGATTTAAAACCTTCCATGGGGTTGGTGTGGGGGTCACCTTGCTCTTGATCTGAGAATGCTGTGGAGCCAGACTTCTCCGTGCCATTCTTCAGCTGCCTTTCCTGAGGTAGGCTTAGCCCTGTGGAAGAAAACAAGCAAGTGAACTGGGCTATGAGGGCATCCATCGCACCCCTCAGAGCTGAGTAAGATGCTGCAGCCGGTGGTTCTCCAAGAGTGGCGCAGAGAGGGCTTGGTAACACTTGTTGGGAAATCTCAGAACCCTACAACCCCTCCACTCTGCCTCTGCCAGCCAGGCTTCTGAGGGGACAAGACTTGGTTTTCCCTTCATTGTCCCTGGTGAAGCCTGAGTTAACCTGTGGGACTTGTCATGGAGGCTGGTCCCAGGGACCCCCCAGGTTTAAGGGAGGGTGGCTGGGGTGCTTCTCACTGAGCAGCCCCAGATCTCCAGGGAAATAATGGAAATTGGACTTATGCAAAACCCAGTCAGCCTGTGCTTATGAGACCCTGCACTGTGTGTCTGGCTGAGTGCTTTTGGGGGGCACCAAGGGGAGGCAGTGTGCTCTGCCCTCCAAACATGTAGCCTTCCTGGGCAGGTAGGACACAGCTCTAGACAGATGAAGAGTCTGCACATCTGCCTGCTCAGCTCTGAGTCTTCTCCAGTCAGACTTCTACCAAATTGGATTTGAAAACCTGCCCACAAGCCCATGAGTGAGATGAGGCTACTCTCGGGGGAGCCCTTGACAAGTAGCATCTTTTGCTTAAACTCTGTATCCCGCTACCCACCTGGTCCTTCCATAATGTGTAACGTAGCCCCAGCCCTGGGGCAGAAGCACACCGTTTGGACACTGGGCTCAAGGATTAGGCGTGCCACCTGTGGGGTGAGACCGGGTGGAAAGGTCCTGGGACGTACACCTGGCAGAGCATTGCCCAAGGAGGTCTGAAGCAACGGGACAGAGCTGACCGATGGGACTCCCTGGACCCAGGGCCAGGAATCCTGGGCTCTAGTCCTGGTGCAGTCTCTATAAACTCTCTGTGAGTGATTACCTAAATTATGTAGATTGTGCACAGTGGTCTCCTGGCTCTCTGATCCTATGACTCGATAATAAATGTATAACCAGTGCCCACTTGTCCACATTTTTGGGTTTTCTTTGAGATACTTTGAATCCCAGGTATCCTAGGCCCTCCCTACCTGCAATGTATGTGTGATTATCAGACATTATATGATCTGATTTCATCTCAAACTGACAGTTAAATATTTTACCCAGAAAATTTAAGATACAATCCAAAATTGAACTTCAGTGGTCTGTTTGACTCTGCACACCGGTAGTTTTCTTCCACTGGCATTGATGGTTGTGGCTTTCATATGACCAAAACAATAACAGAGTGTTCCTGAATGTTCTCCAAAACATTTGTCTATGAGATGCTCTTTGGAAAAAAAGAGAGGGCTCTCTAGATAAATACATTTAGGAAATCCCACATTTCATATCCTCTCTTGGAAAGTCATAAAGTACATTAATGTGTTCAGGTTCTAGGAAGTCTTACGTTAAAAGCACGTTGCTTAATATTAACCTGGCATTTCTGTAAGATTGGGTTTCATGGCCAAATATGCTTAGAAATACAAACATTATTAAGTCACTTTAGGGAACGCTACTGTAAAGGCATCATGTCCGATGCCTCACACAAATAACTTAGGGCTGTGCTTTCAGATGCAGACCCCAGCTTTGACTGCTTGCTCACACCAGCCAGAATTTTTACTGTATGTTTCACTGTTCAAGTGGAAAGGCTGTTCTTGGCTCCCCAGGAGGGCAGGGCCAGCTGGTTAAGGAAGGTGGAGAAGAAGGCTTCCATGGGGGAGTGCCCTGGATCCAGGGAGAAATGACATGTGGCTTGGGCTGTCTTCCAGAGGCAAGAGCTGGAGTCAGAGAACAAGAAGCTGAAAAATGACCTGAATGAACTGAGGAAAGCTGTGGCCAACCAAGCCATGGAGAACAGCGCCACCCATGGCTCCCCGGACAGCTACTGCCTGCTGCTGAACCAGCTCAAGCTGGCCAACGAGGAGCTTGAGGTTCGCAAGGAGGAGGTGCTCATCCTGAGGACCCAGATAGTCAGCGCTGACCAACGCCGACTTGCTGGCAAGAGCACGGTAACAAGATGGTGGCAGTGGTTGGGCTTGTTGGGGGCGGGGGCACTGGTGTTTTCTTACATATTTGTTCACGTGAGGGTCTTAAACCTGAAAGAGCAGTCTTTTGCTCTAGGGTCCCTTCTAAAGGCAGAGCAAGGTATTTGTCCTCTCAGCATGACCTTTCATGGGAGACTTTGCTGGAAGTGTCTAGAATCTTCTCTTGGCCTTGTGTTTCACCTTATGCCTCACCCCTTGCCCTTGGCTTTGTTTCCAAGATGGAGAAGGTCTTTCCCCTTTCTCAGCCCTCCCAGGGTGGCAAAGCCAGCTTAGCATTTGTTCCTGATGTTTTCACCTTCTGGGACAGATTGTGGAGCAGAAGGGAGGGAACACCTGGGTCACTCTGGGCTCTAAAAGGCTGGGTCACTTCTGGGCATGGGCCCTGGGGTGGTACGGGGTGGGGTAAGTGGGCAGTAGTGAGCGTGAAGGATCCAACACTGAGACTGATTTCAGTCACATCTTCTAGACTTGAGGTGCTCTCCCCTCCAGAACACCACCATCACCATCTTCCCCCCATCAGTGTATGTGCAGTGCCTTTTACAACCAGGCCTGGTCATTCTGTGTCTTTTAAAACTACATTCCTGCCTGGGTTTAACTGCTGTTATCTGAGGTCATCCTGGTCCTTAGTATGTTTCCAAAGGCTTGTTTTTATACCGCAGTGTGAAGTCATTTTATAAAATTGTATATATAGCTAGTTGTGTTTTAATCTGGGACCTTCCAGGAGCCGAACATCAATGCCAGGACAAGTTGGCCTAACAGTGAAAAGCACGTAGATCAGGAAGATGCCATTGAGGCCTATCATGGGGTCTGCCAGACAAACAGGTAAGTGCCCCTCGTGGTGACGGCCACCGGAGGACATGGTAGGAAAGGGGCCATGCCCAACCTCATAGGAGTCGGCCACCCCTCAGGCCCTGGCCATGCATCCGGGCAGCACTGACCGTAGGAGATAAAGAAGAAGGAGCAGATGCAGTGGCCACGCCCTTGGGCGGAAGCCTACAGTTAACTCCAGCAAGACTCTGTGATACCCCTGGAGCATCCAGAATTCCGAAAGGGCGGCTCCCTGGGAGGTTTTGCAGAAGGAAAGGGAGAGACTGGCTTGAGAGGCTTTCTTGTTGGAGAGGGAAGCTGGCATGGGGGAGCCCAGCTAAAGAGTCTGAGGGAGCCTGCTCCCACTGTTTGCAGCAGCACAGCTCCACTCCGCCACAGCAGCAGGCCCCACTCCTGTCATTTAAGTGACAGAATGCAAGCTAAGCACCAGAGAGGTTGGATGGGGTGGGGGACTCTGACCATTCCTATATTGGCTGAAATGAGATTTCCCTGGATCAGTTAACCCACCCCCTCTGGTCCCTCGTCAAGGGTGAGCTAACCAGGGTTCAGTCAGAAGAGTATGACTGAGGGAAGCCGCAGGGCCTGGGATATAGGACAGAACAGAGACCCTAAGGTATGACTGAGTGCCTGAGAATGTGAACTCTGGAGCTCATGCATTTACCAACTGCTGACTAATACCTGCTCCGTGCCTCTGTTCCCTCATTTGTGAACTGGGGACAGTCCCAGCCGCATGCCTCATATGGTGGCTGAGAGGATGAGGTGCGTTAGTCCCTATAAAGCACCGGGCAGAGTGCCAGCGTGCGGTGAGCCTGCGTTAACGGCTGGGGTTGTTGCTGCCTGATTATTCCCTTTGCCTCCGTGGGCGCTTGTAAAGCCAGAGCTGGCCTTTTCCCGGGCTCCCTGACCTCAGCTCGTTGACTGTGTTGATCAGTCGCTAAGCATTTGTTCACAGTTGTTGAAAACAGCAAGCCTGTCCAGAAACTGTCAGTATGTGGCACTGGGGCTGTGACGTGAAGTTGTTGGCAAGAATGTCGCAGAATGGCTTGAAGACTTCTTAGGGCTTTGATTTCAAGATCTTCTTGTCTAGCCCCTCTTCAGATGAGGAAACTGAGGCCCAGAGGGTTGAGCCGGCCTGACCCTCAAGGTGGAATCCGGAAGGCCTGGCTCCTGGGCTGCGCTGCCTCCAGCCCGCTGCATGGGCAGTCGGAAGGAGAAGGGCACTGTAGCAGGCCCCCGGGAGGAAAGCAGATTTATTTGGAGATACATAATCCTGCTGTCTAAGGAGGGAGAGAAGGAAACAAAGGTGAATCTCTCAGTGCTAAGACTGGAGCCGAGATTTAGTCATTTTAAATTATCTCAGGTTAAAGACAAGAAATGAGATGAATAAGAAAAAAAGAACACAGGTGATATTTAAAATTTAAAGAAGAAGAAGGAAACAGGCTGGGTCCTAACAAGCAAGTGTGCATATCTTCCTGATCTTATCTCCCTTTTTATTCACCCAAATCGTTGTCAGGGATCCAGTCCAGGTACAGGTTTTTCCAGGGGCTGCTTAATACCCTGGATTTGGCTTCCTTTGCAGCAATATAAAGATGGTGATAAAATAAAAACAGCTTTTCTTATATTTTAAAATAATCCCATTCCCAGCAAGCCCAGGGTACAATAGAGAACTAATAGCCCGTGGAACCGAATTAAGTAGAGAAGGAGCCACTGCTGGGGGTGGGGAGAGGACCCCAGGAGAACAGTTTCCCCAGGCCCGGCCGCCTGGAAGTGGCCCTGGTGGGTCTGTGTTCCTGTGTCAGTTTGGTGAATCCTGGCAGTGAGGGGGGGGGACAGCAGTGGGCAGCTGGCAGGGCCCAGGGTGCCGACTGACTGCTGGCCCCTGGGCTGCTGGGGAGGGCATCGTGTCCCCGTAACAAAAGAGCTTTGAAGAGAGAGCTGCTTTTTTTCCCTCCTGTTTTCCCATAATGCAGAGTGGCTGGTTTAAATATAAGCTGTATTACACGGGGGCAATTGGGGGGTTTCCTCTCCCTAGAAAAACTTACACACTGAACTGTGCTTAGGTTTCTAAACACAATCTTAGGGATTCTAGACACTGCCCTCCATGCCCAATCACAGCCCCTTTAAGGGTCCTAGTCCCCACGTTCAGAACTTTGTTCACCTGCTAGCTTTCAGAGTTTATGGAGTTCTGTTTTGATCTTTACACTGTGTCTTCCTCTGTTTTCAAATGTGGGGAGAGAAAGCCAGTGCTGAGGGCCTGCTCTGGGAACAGCCCCGGCAGGAGGTAATACCACTTCTTCCCAAAAGTGCTCGTTTCCGTATCTTGGGAGCTAAGAGAGATCGACGTCGTCATTACCTCCTTACGTGTGGCCAAACCACGGAAAGAGAGGGCTGGTCCTTGCCCCAGAGCAAGGCTGCAGACAGCGGGTGTCTGGAGGGTCCAGCTGCTCAGGCGTGTGGAGCCATGCCTGGGGGACATATCTGGGAGAGCAGGGGACCGGGCTTGCAGCTCTCAGGCTGGCCTCACTTCCAGGCCTGCACTCCAGGTCATGAGCCAGGTTGGGGCAGGAGCATGGCCAGGGCTCACGTGTGGCTGCAGGCCCAGCGCCTCTTTGGCCCCTGGCTATTTCCACTCAAACTTTGCCAGGTCTGGAGCACTCCAGAGAGAGACTCGGGGTGCTTCACTGGACCTCTCCTCAGGTCCCAGGAAGCCTGCTGCAGCTCCTCCCCACCGAGCAGGTCCCAGGAAACAGGAGGCCCTCGGCACAGAGTGCAGGCTTGCTCCTGCCACCTGGGCTTGGGCCGATAAACCTGGGTCACTTCTCGCCCCCTGGTGGGCCTATCTGGGGACAGTGGAGACCTTGTTTAACCAGGAAGAGGAGTGTGCAGCCTCCTTAGGGTGGGCTTGGAGTTCACGGCTCCTTTGACCTTGAGCCCCAGCTGCCACAGGATGTCCTGGTCAGAATGGCAAAGAAAGGGGAGGGTCTGATTCTGCTCAGCTCCTGTCAAGCCCTCACTTTAACTACTGCTGCCTGGAAGCTCGCTGCTTCCTTTGAGGAGGTCATCATTCCCTTGTGTTTCCCAGAATTTGTTGGTCCTGAGCCATCAGCACCGTCTCCTCTGTAATTCAGTGGCGTAGCCATATTCATCCACAAACCATTCACTCTTGAGAGGCCAGGCATGTAGTTTCAAGTTTCTCTTGGTGATGGTCTTGTGGTGGCCACCTCCCACTCCTCAGAGATCCCGGGCATCTCCTCATCAGTTGGTAGAAAGTCCAGATGTGAACCAAAGAAATAAGGACACCCGTGGGGTCAGAGTGGTCTTTTCACAAACAGGAAACTGACCATCTCCAAGAGCTGGTGGGAACCTTGACTGTTTCTGTCCACAGGAAGGCAGGTCCTTAAGCCCCACCAGAGGGATGGCTGTTTTTCTGTTCTCTACCAAGGGAAAATAAATCTCATCCTAGGCCTTTTCTGGAGTATGACCTTTATAGTTAATGAGGGTATATAATTAAAAATCTAGAAGAAACCACTCAGATAATTCAGCCAAGCACTTTCACTTTTCCCGTGAAGAAACAGTCCCAGGGCGCGTAGGTGATTAGCCCACCTTGAGGTGCCTTTAGGATGCCTGGTTCTCCAGTGTGTTTCCTAAACCACTGTGTCTCGCTGCCTCCTGCAGCTGGAGACTCTCGCTGCTGCCTGCTCGTGTGTGTCTGTGGCATCTGTGGGAATGGGGCGCAGCACAGTGACGTATAGACAAGAGGTTCCTCCTTGAACATTTGTTGATTATTTAATTGCTGTCAAGCACTTAACACGTTAAACATTCCCGTGAGCTGAATTGTTTGGGATTTTCTTTCTCTACCACGAGGTGGCGCCCCCTCCCAGCCCTTGAGTCAGTGGCATGTGTGGAGGGGAGAGAGAATCTCCTCTGTGGATTTGGTTCTCCTTCATCAGGGAACGGAGGGCGGACCTGGAGTTTGTTGACTGCTTTTTAATTTACTTGTGTTCCTGACTCCCTGAGCACTGGGCTGACTGGCCAGCGCAGGCCTCTACTTTTATCTTTGTGCACAATGCCTGGCATGTTACCGAGTTCAGAATTCTGTGAGTGTCTCTCCGAGCAGGGATGAATGCTGACTTCCTCACTGTATAGCCCCACCGCACACATGCAGCCCCCTGGAGGGTGAGCGGTTAGACTCCGTCTGCCCTCACGGGTGCGGTAGGAGTGCGGTGCCCACGGAGTGTCCCGGCAGCCTCTCCTGGGTGTCTGAGGGGCCAGCCACTGCCAGGCTAGGAAGGAGCTTGACACCGGGTCCAGAAGACCATGTGATTTCTAGCCAGGGTGCCAGGTGAGTATCTTCACTTTGGGGTCTCTCCATGTGTGGAAAAGGTGACGGTTGGAGTAAAGGATCTGTGCTCCCGTGTGGCAGTGATGCTGTCCCCAGGAATGCAGCTGGGCCCGGGAGTCTCCCCAGGGAGCGGCCCACTAACCACCGGAAGGCTCTGTGGTGGTGCAGGTGTCAGGCCTGAGAAGGGACAGGTGCTAAGCTCTCAGCTCCCCATTGGCATGACCCAGGTGACCTGGGATTCGCTGGGATAAATGGAACCCACAGGACAGCTAAGCGCTAAGCAGGGAGAGTGGGGGGTGGGGACAGGCAAACGTCTATGAGCAGAGGCAGCTTCTGAGGAGGCCAGGCCTAGGTAAGAGCTCCGGACATTTGAGGACCAGAGTCTTCAACAGGAAAGGTCTCCAGGATAAACTTGTTGGCAGTAACCTCCCTGCTGCCCAGCTGGAGGAAGAATTGCTGACAGTAGGGGGAGCTTCAGGGAGGAGAAACCTCAAAGTCGCCCCAAGCTCTGCCTGCCACCCACCACCCAATTCCACTGGTCTTTGAGGATCTTTGTGTCCCCAGGGCTGTATGAGGTGGGGAGGTACACAGATGGGCGAGCGTGTGACATGGGCCTGATCTCCAGGAGCTGCCCTCTGGCATCCGGCAGACCCCAGGCAACTGGAGAGGGCAAAAGCATGTGCTAATAGAAGGCATCTGGCCACCTGCTTTCCACATTGAGTTAACAGGAGTAATGCACCCCAGGCCCAAAGTCAGGTGAGAAAATTCAGTTGCCATCTTGCTCAGAAGAGTTTATTAGCAGTTTCTTTATGTAAGACTGCAGCAGGGACTGGAGTTGAGACTGGCTAATACTTTTGTGCCCTTTAGTGACAGAGATGAGAGACACATTGAGAAGCAGACAAAATATATAGTGACCTTCTCACCCTCCCTGAGCCAGGTGTCCCCAAGGCGCGGCCCCTGCTGCTCAGTGCGGTGCACAGGCAGTCTGCTCACCTCTGCAGCCTCCCCCACACAGCTCCCCCACCCTCCCTGCCTTGCTTGCCTCTCTCCTGGTTCTCCGTTTTCTTTTCTGAATCAACCCAGGAGAGGGAAGGCGTTTGAGCATGTACAGGCTTACAGAATCCCCAGGAGAAGGGCAGCCCTTTGCTCTCTCTGTTCCGCGACATGGTTTCCAGCCCATGGTGATCAGTGAGCCCCTCAGGAGAGCACGTGAACCCACTTCTGATCCAGTAACTGGGCCATGGGAGATCTGGGAGGGAGACCTCCCACCCCCTTGCTGGTGACGGGAGAGGATGAGGCTGGGAGTTCTTGAGCCTTTCCCTTTTCTCACTTCCAAACCTTGGCTGGAACCACCTCACTCCCCTGGGCTCTCTGTCTCTTTCCTCTACTCTGGACACCCTGTGTTCTTTTGTCCTTTATTTCTAGCAAGACTGAGGACTGGGGCTATTTGAATGAAGATGGAGAACTCGGCTTGGCCTACCAAGGCCTAAAGCAAGTTGCCAGGTCGAATCCATGCCTTTCTTCCTGTGTCTGCTTTGTCTGCTCTGCCTGCTCGTGTCTACGCTTAACTGTTCTTCCACCGGAGTGGATGCAAGGGCACAGGGCACTGTTCAGGGGGAGCTGGTGGGCAGCCCCTTGGGGGGCCCATCTGGTACTTTGTGTCCAGGCTGTGTGGATGAGGTCAGGGGAAGCTGCCTGTATGGGTGAAGGTAATGGCACTTGGTGGTTCAGTGGGACCCTCATGAGGCGAGGACACTGAAGCTTGCAGGGTTTAGGATTAACTGGAAGATCCCGAATTTGAACCCGGTTCCATATGATACCAGAGTTTGAATCCATAAGCCATTGGCCTTCAGCCATAGGTGGAAAGGTGAGCAGGGGGATGAGGCAAGCCCGGAGACAGCACAACATGACGGTCAGGTCATATATTGGTTGCCAGCAAGTGGCTTCTCAGGGCTGGGGCCCAGCTTTGCAGTGTGAGCGTCTCAACAAAGGGCGGAATGATGGTCTTCAGAAGAGAAACTGAGGCTGGACGAGGTGGAGGGGATGCTGTTCGCACCCAACCCAGCCCAGTGCTGGCAGAGCTGGAACAGGCGCCCGGCACCCTCATGCATCACCTCCAGAGTTCTGGCTGCCAGTGACAGAGGGAAGGGCTTAATTCAGAAATAAGAGCATCTCTTCTTGGAAAATGAAAGTCCAGCTGAGCTGGTTTTCAAAACATTATGTCTCCTGGCTCTGGTTTCAAATGTAGCCCACCACCTGTAAGCAATGTGACATCTGTCTGTTTTTTCTCTGGCAGAATGTGGGTCAGAATTGGACCTTACTGACTATAGGAAATAGGGTTAACACAGTGACGCACCTGCTCATACCTGGCATGTAGTAAGCGCAAAATAAATGTTAGCTGCCACTTCTATAATAGCTCTTATTCAATAAGATCAGATTCCTGTCCTGCCCAGAAGTTTCACTGGAATGTGGAACCTCCAAGTTAAATCAGGTGATTGGGCATGGCTCTCTATCAGCAGATCAGATGGTTTTTTAGTAGAAAAGTACATGAATACATTAACAAAGAGAGAAAGCACAGGCCTGTGCATCAGGAGACCTGGCTTCTAGAACTGGCTCTGCCATTGGCAGTGGCCATGGTTAGATGAAGTGGAAGCCGGCCACTTGGGCAGGGATTATCGGACCTCCACAGAACCCTGGGCTAAGTTATCCAACCCTGTGTGGAGAGTAAAAAAAAAAAAGTGAGCAGTACATTCCCAGCCCAGATCAGGAACTGATCCTTGAGGTAGAGTACCTAGAGCCCAGGTGCTTCTGTCCTCTCTGCCTCTCGTTAAATCCACAACTTACAGCCTTTAGTGCAGTGCAGCCGAGCCTGGATGTTCTCTCGGGACTGTACGTCCTCTAAAGTGCTGGTTTAAATACCAGCTATTCTCCACAACCCTCACATTATTACTGCTTTCCTGCAGTAATGCTGCCTGTGGTGAGTGGGCAAATCCGTCATTTCTCCATCATTTCTTCACTCATTTGTGGAACTTTGTTGAGAAGCCTCTGGAAGCCAAACATTGCATCCAGCACCTGAGCTACAAAAAAACATGGTTGCTTCCATCTGGGAGTTCACCGTGTAGACTTTCCCCTCTCTCTCAGTGCCTTCTCTCCTGTGGCCAAACGAGCAGCGCTTCAAAATCAAGGGGCCTCTTAACATCCCTGCTTCGATAGCAGCCACGGGACTCTAACAGCTGTGTCCTAGGCACCCCCAGCTTCCCAACTCTGTGCCCAGCTTTGGTTACAGTCTTTATCTGCATCCCAGGAAAAGACAGGTGAATATTTAACCGGGTCGACCATGGCAGGAAGCCTTTGGTGGTATATTTTATCTGGAACCTCCTATCTTTCTTTCATGTGATTATTTACTGCACTGAATCAGAAAGTTTGTTCCATAAATTAAGTCCAAGAAGATAGCACCATAGTTCATAGTAGGAGTTAACTTCTGGGAAGGAGGTGATTAGGCAGCTTGGTTAATTCCTCACCTTCTATTGTGGAACAGGGGACCCCAGAATCCCCCAGGGAGCTTTCAGACTCAGTCTGCTGAGAGTTCTCGCCAACCTTCCCCAGATCCTCTAGATCTGTTTGCTTCTTGTCATGATGCTGTTGATCTTAAACCTTCCCCCAGATCATTCGCAAATAGTCTTAGCTTCTCTTTTGACTAGGGAAGAAATGATAAGGCCAGAGATAAAGTGGGGTGCCAATAAATAGCGGGGATGGAGATTAGCAAGAAGATTCTTGTGAGCTTTGGGGCAGATGTGGATGCTTTTAGTTAAAAGATGTTGTAAGAAATTTATTTCTGCTGATGACATTTTGACGTGGAGGCACTCTTTCGATCCCAAGCCAACAGACTGTTCACAGGAGGAGGAACAGGGGAATGAGGGGGGTCAAGAAAAAGTCCTAAGACCAGGGGTGCTGTGTTTGGCCCTGGTTCCCATCCTTCAAAAACAGGTCAGGCTGGCCCGCCTGCCTGATGAGCTCCACGGTTCGGCTCCCCCTGGCGTCCGTCCCGCTGGGTTCGTGCCATTGCTGCTGACCGCGTGCT
>JAVSCE010003898.1:0-23634 GCA_032199065.1 Smutsia gigantea
CATTCCTGCCCTTAGATATGGCATGTCACTCTATGGTCTTTCTGGGTTCCTCTTATCTGCCTGTAGCCTGCCTGTCCTGTGTGGGGTGGAGGCATTTGAAGAATGCACTCCGTCCCAGCCTCGGGGCTGCTACCTGGCACGCTGGACTGGTGTTGTTTACCAGCCGTCAGCCTCCCCTGCCACTGCACATCTTGCTGGCAAGGATCCCAGCTGTGGCTCACTCTTGCTTCTGTTTCCCCTCAGCATTTACCCAGGTGAACAGTGTCATGGGCGCACTGTGCGTGCAGAGCAGTGGGTCAGGTCAAGAGGAGTGTGTACAGTTGACCTGCCTCATGCTTGCCTTGGGGACACAAAACACACACCAAAAAATGGTACTGATTATAAAAGGTGTAGGGGGTCATTCAGCCTGTATTGGACCAGTTACACTGTAAGTTTCATGGTGGTTTGGCTCCCTGTGAACACCCGGCACCTAGTGCTCTTTGTGCCTGGCCCAATAAATAGGACATTGGTTAAGCAGTTGCTCTGGTGTCCGCTCCCCGCTAGGCTGATTACCGGGAAGGACAGTCCCTGACCTCTAGAAGGATCGGATGCTTAATACAAGATTAGATGATTCATGTGGCAGCTGCCCTCCGTGCCCTAGGATGTGCAGAGCTGGGTGTGGGGAGGGCTTCCTGTGGAGAGGGGCTTGAACTAGGTTTGTAGTACAGGGGTGAGAGGGGGAGCGACGTATTAGGCGGAGGTGGAGAGCCCCCTTAGGTCAGTTTCGGAACTTTAATTCTACGCTGTTCCCCAGACCCTCCCAGGTAGCAAGACGTGAGGAATGTTTTCTGGGCTGGAGTTTCCACTTCATAGGTTAAACAGACACCATCCCCTTTCTGCTGAAGCAGAGCCTGAGACCTCGGAGATTAAGTCAGGGTCATTCAGCCAGTGGGGTCCTTGGCCTCCAGGGTGAATCCTATTCCCAGTAGTCCAGTGTCCCCACTGTCACAGAGATTCTATTTGGGGGCAGACGCAGGCTTAGTAGAATGACTTAAGTGACCATGACCAGGACTGCAGTATTGGGAACAGAGAGGAAATGGTCAAATCTGAGAGATCTGTAAAGACAAGATTTCACAGTTTTGAAACAAGCATCGGGGTTGTTCTTTAGTGTAATAATGTGTTTGTGTTTATTATTATTATTGTGACGTTTCAGCTCCCATTGGTGAGAAATGACTGCCGTGTCCTTGGTTTGGGGACATGTTTCTCAGGAAATGCCCGGGTCGGGCAGTCTGATTTCCTGGGAACCTTCATTGCCTCCCCACTAACATCTCTTGGGGCCTCAGTATGAATATTCAGGCTTCTCTGGGGTGTTAACGAGAAATGAAGCATAGGATCCTGTGCAGGTTTATCCATGGGGTGTTTGAAAAGCCCCTAATACAAGCTGAGTAATTGCCAGTTGTTGGACTGGAAAGAGAGTAACCACATTCAGATATTTTTAAATGGCCAGTGGAGTTGGGAGAGAGTCTAAACCCAAAGTACAAATTTTCAGTTTAATTTTAACTTTGCACTTAGCTCACACCCAGGATTTGGCAGGGGGAAACGGGCCTTAGTTTTTTTTTTTCTTTTTTAAGCAGAACACACCCTGGATGTGAAAGGGATGTTCTCTTCCCGTGGATGGGTTTAGAGTGGTAGACACCAAGTAGAGATGAGAGGGAGTGGGTTGGAATCGCAGCAGGGGTTCAGAGGTGATTGAAGGAATGTTGGGTGGGTTGGAGGTTTTGAAACCCTCTAGCCTGCCTTGGAGCTCTGAGAAAGCGTGGCCCTCCACAGAGGCAGAGGACGGACAGAATGACTTCCACACACCGGCTGCTGGGCTGGTGTCTTTGTTTTTCCTGTTCGGTTCTTTTCAGACACTTCGCAGGCAGCTCATCTACCATCCCCCATGTGACCCATCACCCCACAAAGAGGCAGTGGGTCTCCCCCATGTGGTTTGGGCTTTTTTGGTGATATAAACAGCCTGGGGGGGGGGCGGCTAAGCCTTAATCTCTTCCCTCTCCTTTTTGATCTTACCCCAAACACTGCTGAAACCCCCACCAGGAAGGAAATGCAGAAACCGTGGGGATCCAGGAGGCCCCAAGGACCTGACCTGGAGCAGCCCGCCGGGCCCCCAGGTACTACCGGCTTTCCTGAGGGACTGAAAGCAGCCTCCTGTTGCTCGGGGAAGAGCTTGTCCTAGGTCCCCCAGCCCCTCTCCTGGAACCTTGTTTTGGGATTGCCGCATTGTCTGCACAAGGGCTGGGTTGGGTTTCGTGCTTTGGTTACCGAGGAAGTGTAACCAGGGTAGGGGTGCTGGGAGGGACCCCCAGCTGGCTGGTGGGGCAGTTAAAACAAAGCCAAAGGAAGCACATGCTGCACCATCAGGGGAGCTTGTAGAATTGAGTTGGGGGGTCTGGGAGAACCTGTGCTCTGCATGTGGGGATGTCAGAGGATCCGTTACCGACCACCTTGGTCCAGTAGACACCCTGCTGGGGCTTTGGGTGAGGTGCTGCTGATATGTCTGTACAATGGGAGAATGCCCTGCCCCATTGAACAATTGTGAGCCTCAGGGGAAGCACTGAGAGTGGGCCTGGGGAGGCCTCTTCAGGAAAGATCCAATGATTGTTAATAAAAACAGTAGTAGTGGTGGCTTGCCTATTGCCCTAGAGAGCAGTGGATCTGGCTTGGGTGTGGTGCTGGGAGCTGGGACTGGAACCCTGTGTCTGTCTGTAGAATTCCCAGGCAGCACTGTGCCTCTTCAGGAAAGAGGCTGACTTCTGCCAGCAATTCCCTTGACTCCCCAGTGCCGCCTCCCCCACCCCGGGGGCCTCCTCCTTGGCTAACAGTGGTAAGAGGAGAAGCCCTGGACCCATTTGGAGAAACCGCATCTGATATCTTTCAGGGTGGACTGGAATCTCTTCGAAATTTGTCTTTGTTTGGTGGAGCTTAAAAAATCCCCGGGGCCTTCCAAGGAAACAAGTCACTAAAGGGGCTGCAGGCCATGGGATACCGTACTCGCTGCAAAGGAGGGAGCTGGTGCCCCTCCCCCAGTGCAGTTGATCTCCCTCCACGTGCTCTGCCCCCCTAAGGCCTGGCTTACTCCTCTACAACTCATGTCCTGCCCTCGGGTGAAAGGCCTCACAGGACTTATTCCCAGGTACTCTTTCCAGTGACCTTGAGAAGGTGGCTTGACCTTCTGTCTGGCCTCTCCTGGGGACTGAGAGAGTGGGAAAGGACCTAACTTCTCTCCCAGATCCCAGGGAAAGGTGGGCCTTGGCATCCAGTGCCTAAGGCCAAGAGCTTGTTGGCGCCGGGAGAGAGCAGGCCTTCCTGGCTTTGCCTCTTCTGGCAAATTGCCACTGTCCTGGGCTAAGGGCTGTGGGGCTCTGCCACCCACATATTGCCCAAGCTCCCCTGGTCTGCCCAATGGCGAGGGTAGACTGAGGAGTGGATAGCAGGCTGCTATGGATTCTGTTCCCTCAAGTTTCCACTTGGCCCAGAGATGCCCAGGTAGGAGGGACACCTGGAGGGCCAAGGCACGCAGGTCATTCTGGGCCCTGCAGGAGGAAGCAAGGCCAATGGCCTGCTCGCGTGGGGGAGCAGCCCTGACGAGTCCTGAGTAAGGCCCTTCCACCACCCAGGGGAAGAGAAGAGCTTGGGTGGCCAGGGTGAGCCTTTGAACGATGTGGGGCCGCTGCTGAGGACAGGCCAGTACCGCATGGCCCATTCCTGAGCAATCAGAGCCTGTGAGTGCGAGTCCCAGGAAAGCAGCACATCTGGGCCACATCGACACATGTTTCCTGGAGGCTTCAGGGAGCAGGTGGATGGGGAGGCTGTATCAAGCAACAGGTGCAACCTGGAGGGGTCGTCTGTAAGGAACCTGCCAGCCGTGGGTGGCCAGGGGGAGCCGGCGTGCTGGGCAGGAGCAGATAGCTGGGGTCCTCCACCCGGCCTCCCTTAGCCCGAGACTCAATACTCTTCCTAAGCTGCCTTCCGACCCTCTGTCCTGGAGCTTGGAATCCCACGTCAGCTGAATTTACCTTTCAACGACCAAATGAGAGGGTAGCTTTTTTTTTTAATAGTTTATTTTGGTATCATTACTCTACAATTACATGTGCAATATTATGGTGATTAAACTACCCCCTTCATCAGGTCCCCCCCACCGACCCCATTACAGGCACTGTCCATCAGCATAGTGAGATGCTATAGAATCACTTCTTGTCTTCTCTGAGTTGTACAGCCCTCCCTGTGCCCCGCCAACATTACATCTGCTAATCCTAATGCCCCTTTTTTGCCCTTGTCCCTCCCTTCCCACCCATCCTCCCCAGTCCCTTTCCCTTCTGTGAGTCTGCTGCTGTTTTGTTCCTTCAGTTTTTTTCTTTGTTCTTATACTCCACATATGAGTGAAATCATCTGATACTTGTCTTTTTCGGCTTGGCTTATTTCACTGAGCATAATACACTCTAGCTCCATCCATGTTGTGGCAAATGGTAGGATTGTTTTCTTCTTATGGCTGAATAATATTCCATTGTGTATATGTACCATCTCTTCTTTATCCATTCATCTACTGATGGACACTTAGGTTGCTTCCATTTCTTGGCTATTGTAAATAGTGCTGCGATAAACATAGGGGTGCATATGTCTTTTTCAAACTGGGCTGCTGCAGTCTTAGGGTAAATTCCTAGGGTGGAATTCCTGGGTCAAATGGTATTTCTATTTTGAGTTTTTTGAGGAACCTCCATACTGCTTTCCACAATGGTTGAACTAATTTGCAGTCCCACCAGCAGTGTAGGAGGGTTCCCTTTTCTCCACATCCTCGCCAACATTTGTTGTTGTTTGTGTTTTGGATGTTGGCCATCCTCACTGGTGTGAGGTGATATCTCGTGGTTTTAATCTGCATTTCTCTGATGATTAGCGATGTGGAGCATCTTTTCATGTGCCTGTTGGCCATCTGAATTTCTTCTTTGGAGAAGTGTCTATTCATGTCCTCTGCCCATTTGTTAATTGGATTATTTGCTTTTTGTTTGTTGAGGTGCGTGAGTTCTTTATATATTTTGGATGTCAACCCTTATCGGATATGTCATTTATGAATATATTCTCCCATACTGTAGGATGTCTTTTTGTTCTACTGATGGTGTCCTTTGCTGTACAGAAGCTTTTCAGCTTGATACAGTCCCACTTGTTCATTTTTGCTTTTGTTTCCCTTGCTTGGGGAGATATGTTCATAAAGAAGTCGCTCATGTTTATGTCTAAGAAATTTTTGCCTATGTTTTTTTCTAAGAGTTTTATGGTTTCATGACTTACATTCAGGTCTTTGATCCATTTTGAGTTGACTTTGTGTATGGGGTTAGACAGTAGTCCAGTTTCATTCTCTTACATGTAGCTGTCCAGTTTTGTCAACACCAGCTGCTGAAGAGGCTGTCATCTCCCTATTGTATGTCCAAGGCTCCTTTATCAAATATTAATTGACTGTATATGTTTGGGTTTATGTTTGAATTTTCTATTCTGTTCCACTGGTCTGTGGGCCTGTTTTTGTGCCAATACCAAATTGTCCTGATTACTGTGGCTTTGTAGTAGAACTTGAAGTCATGGAGCATAATTCCCCCTGTTTTATTCTTCCTTCTCAGGATTGCTTTGGCTATTTGGGGTCTTTTGTGGTTCCATATCAATTTTAGAATTATTTGTTCCAGTTCATTGAAGAAAGCTGTTGGTATTTTGATAGGGATTGCGTTGAATCTGTAGATAGCTTTAGGTAGTATAGCCATTTTGACAATATTTATTCTACCTAGCCAAGAGCATGGGATGCATTTCCATTTGTTAGTGTCCTCTTTAATTTCTCTTAGGAGTGTCTTGTAGTTTTCAGAGTGTAGGTCTTTCACTTCCTTCGTTAGGTTTATTCCTAGGTATTTTATTCTTTTTGATGCAATTGCGAATGGAATTGTTTTTCTGATTTCTCTTTCTGTTAGTTCATCATTAGTGTATAGGAAAGCAACAGATTTCTGTGTGTTAATTTTGTATCCTGCAACTTTGCTGAATTCAGATATTAGTTCTAGTAGTTTTGGAGTGGAATCTTTAGGGTTTTTATGTACAGTATCATGTCATCTGCAAATAGTGACAATTTGACTTCTTCTTTACCAATCTGGATGCCTTGTATGTCTTTGTTTTGTCTGATTGCCGTGGCTAGGACCTCCAGTACTATGTTGAATACAGTGGAGAGAGTGGGCATCCCTGTCTTGTTCCCGATCTTAGTTGAAAAGCTTTCAGCTTCTCGCCGTTAAGTATGATGTTAGCTGTGGGTTTGTCATATATAGCCTTTAGGATGTTGAGGTACTTGCCCTCTATACCCATTTTGTTGAGATTTTTAAACATGAATGGATGCTGAATTTTGTCAAATGCTTTTTCAGCATCTATGGAGATGATCATGTGGTTTTTGTTCTTTTTGTTGATGTGGTGGATGGTGTTGATGGATTTTCGAATGTTGTACCATCCTTGCATCCCTGGGATGAATCCCACTTGATCATGGTGTATGATCCTCTTGATGTATTTTTGAATTTGGTTTGCTAATATTTTGTTGAGTATTTTTGCATCTATGTTCCATCAGGGATATTGGTCTGTAGTTTTCTTTTTTGGTGAGGTCTTTACCCTCTTTTGATATTAGAGTGATGCTGGCTTCGTAGAATGAGTTTGGAAGTATTCCCTCCTCTTCTATTTTTTGGAAAACTTTAAGGAGAATGGGTGTTATTTCTTCTCTATATGTCTAGTAGAATTCAGAGGTGAATCCGTCTGGTCTGGGGGTTTTGTTCTTCGGTAGTTTTTAAATTACTGCTTCAATTTCATTGCTGGTGATTCGTCTGTTTAGTTTTTCTGTTTCTTGTTTGGTTAGTTTTGGAAGGTTGTATTTTTCTAAGAAGTCGTCCATTTCTTCTAGGTTTTCCAGCTTGTTAGCATATAGATTCTCATAATATTCTCTTATAATTCTTTGTATTTCTGTGGGGTCCGTCGTTATTTTTCCTTTCTCATTTCTGATTCTGTTTATGTGTGTAGATTCTCTTTTTCTCTTAATGAGTCTGGCTAGGGGTTTATCTATTTTGTTTATTTTTCAAAGAACCAGCTCTTGGTTTCATTGATTTTTTTCTGTTGTTTTATTCTTCTCAATTTTATTTATTTCTTCTCTAATCTTTATTATGTCCCTCCTTCTGGTGATTTTGGGTCTCATTTGTTCTTCTTTTTCCAATTTCAGTAATTGTGTCTTTAGACTATTCATTTGGGAATGTTCTTCCTTCTTTAGATAGGCCTGGATTGCAATATACTTTCCTCTTAGAACTGCCTTGCTGTGTCCCACAGAAGTTGTGGCTTTGTGTTGTTGTCATTTGTCTCCATATATTCTTTGATTTCTGTTTTGATTTGGTCGTTAACCCATTGATTAATTAGGAGAATGTTGTTAAGTCTCCATGTATTTGTGAGCCTTTTTGTGTTCTTTCTAAAATTTAATTCTAGTTTTATACCTTTATGATCTGAGAAGCTGGTTGGTAGAATTTCAATATTTTTGACTTTCCTGAGGTTCTTTTTGTGGCCTAGTATGCGGTCTATTCTGGAAAATGTTCCATGTGCACTTGAGAAGAATGTGTATCCTGTTGCTTTTGGGTGTAGAGTTCTGTAGACGTCTGTTAGGTCCATCTGTTCTAGTGTGTTGTTCAGTGCCTCTGTGTCCTTACTTATTTTCTGTCTGGTTCATCTGTCCTGTGGAGTGAGTGGTGTGTTGAAGTCTCCTAAAATAAATGAATTGCTTTCTATTTCCTCCTTTAATTCTGTTAGTATTTGTTTCAGATATGCCAGCGCTCCTGTGTTGGGTGCATATATATTTATAATGGTTATACCCTCTTGTTGGACTGACCCGTTTATCATTATGTAATGTCCTTCTTTATCTCTTGCTACTTTCTTCGTTTTGAAGTCTATTTTGTCTGATACAAGTACTGCAACACCTGCTTTTTTCTCCTTGTTATTTGCATGAAATATCTTTTTCCATCCCTTCACTTTTAATCTGGGGATATCTTTGTGTTTGAGGTCAGTTTCTTGTAGGCAGCATATAGATGGGTCTTACTTTTTTATCCATTCTGTTACTCTGTGTCTTTTGATTGGTTCATTCAGTCCATTTACGTTTAGGGTGATTTTCGAAAGATATGTACTTATTGCCATTGCTGGCTTTAGATTCATGGTTACCAAGGGTTCTTTACTATCTAACAATCTAACTTAACTTTCTTGTTAAGTTATTGTAAACACAGTCTGATGTTTCTTTATTTCTCTCCCTACTTATTCTTCCTCCTCCATTCTTTATATACTAGGTGTTTTATTCTTTGCCTTTAGTTAGTTTTGGATAGTCTGCTTTCTTTGCTATGATTTTATTTTCTCTGGTGACAGCTTTTTAGCCTTAGGAGTGCTTCCCTCTAGAGCAGTTCCTTTAAGATGTCCTGTAGAGGTGGTTTATGGGAGGCAAATTCTCTCAGCTTTCGCTTCTCTGGAAATTGTTTAATCCCTCCATCATATTTAAATGATAATCATGCTGGATACAATATTCTTGGTTCAAGGCCCTTCTGTTTCCTTACATTAAATATATCGTGCCATTCTCTTCTGGCCTGTAAGGTTTCTGTTGAGAAGTCTGATGATAGTCTGATGGGTTTTCCTTTGTAGGTAATCTTTTTTCTCTCTCTAGCTGCCTTTAATACCCTGTCTTTATCTTTGATCTTTGTCATCTTAATTATTATGTGTCTTGGTGTTGTCTTCCTTGGGTCCCTTGTGTTGGAGATCTGTGGGCTTCGGTGGACTGCAAGACTATTTCTTTCCCCAGCGAGGGAAAGTTTTCAGCAATTATTTCTTCAAAGATACTTTCTATCCCTTTTTCTCTCTCTTCTTCCTCTGGTACTCCTATAATGCGAATATTGTTCCGTTTGGATTGGTCACACAGTTCTCTTACTATTCTTTCATTCCTAGAAATCCTTTTATCTCTCTCTGCCTCAGCTTCTCTGTATTCCTGTTCTCTGATTTGTATTCCATTAACAATCTCTTGCATCTTGTCCCGTCTGCTGCTAAGCCCGTTGATGGCTTGTCTCATTTCTGCATTGTCTTTCCTGACTTCCCTCACTTCCTCCCTCAGCTCTTGCAAATTTCTCTGTAGATCCATCAGCATGGTTATGAGTTGTATTCTGAATTCTTTTTCAGGAAGATTGTGCATTTCCATCCCTTCAGGTTCCCTCTCAGGTGTTGTCTGGGTCTGGGTGATCTTTGTCTGTACCATATTCCTCTGTCTTTTCATGGCGATAGAAGTGGTCATTGGTAGGTGCCACGTATGTCAGCCGGGCTCTTTAAGACTTAAAAAAAAAACAAGAAAAAATAAACAAAACAAAAAAAGAAAAGGAAGAGAAAGAAAAGAGAAAAAAAAGAAAGGGAACCCCCCCCCAAAACGCCCACCCAGAGTGGATTCTCTAAGGATGCTTTAGGTGGCGCTGTTGCTCCACTATGCCGCGGCCACGGCTGCGCTGCTCTTTGTAGCTATGGCCAGGGTGGAACATGGGAGGCTGTTTTTCTCTATGTAATGTTTCAGTGTGGCTACCTTTTCCCAGTCACCAGTCAAGGGGTGTGAAATTCCTCAGGACTCCCAGCCCACTGGGCTCAGTGTGCCGGGTGATCGTGTTCCCTCGCTGGGCCCCTCGCCTCTCCAAGACCGCTAAAAACAGTGTGCGCTTTTCTCTTGTCCCGGGGCATCGGCTGCACGGACCCGGGCGCGTTCCCAGCTCAAAACCTGCACCTTCTGCCTCTCCAATATCCGATGCCCCACACAATGTGTGTCAGTGGTCCTGGCTCAGATCACCGGGGCTGGTTATTTCACGGGCTTGTTCCTCCACTCCCTCCTGGCTCTGAATCCTCTCCTCCCGCCGGTGTGCTGGGGTGGGGAAGTGCTCGGATCCTGCTGGGTCGTGGCTCCGTATCTTACCCACCTCGCGGGGTGCCGAGTCCTCTCAGGTACAGATGCAGGCTGTGCGCTGTGCTGTAAATTCTGGTCTGTCTTTTAGGAGTAGTTGTATTTGCTGTATTTTCATAGATTTATATAGTTTTGGGAGGAGGTTTCTGCCGCCCTGCTCACGCCGCCATCTTCCCGGAACTCGAGAGGGTAGCTTTTTATCAGTTTCTTCTACCTCATTAGAAATAAAGGATTTAGAGCCCAGATTTTGAGTAAGAAGAGAAAAGGAGAATCTAAAAATTCTAAAACTGCCTCCGGTGGGGCCAGACCCAGCTACTGAGGTGCTTTGGAGTCTGACTTTGGCCTTTGCCAGCCTCAGCTTTTCATTATGGACCTGTGCTAGTTTTGTGGGTTTCCGTCGTCTTCCTCCACATCTCCTCCTGAGGCCTTGAAGAGTGAGGTCTAGGGCCGTGCTGTCCACGATGGAAACTACATGGGGTTTTGCCCTTAAGTTAAAGTAAATAAATTCAGTGTCACCAGCACATTGCAGTTGCTTGGTGACCACAGTTGGCTAGTGGCTCCTTCTTTGGACAGGTTTTCATCACTGCAGGAAGTTCTGTTGGGCAGGGCTGGGCTGGAGAATAGGGACTTGGAGGAATCTCTGGTCGGCTGCCCCCCCCCCCCCATGGGGCAGGCCAAGTAGGTGACCAAGTGACCGTGTGACCATGGCGATGACAGCCAGACCTGGTGGGCAGGCTCTGGTGTGGTGGCAGAAGCCGGTGAGAGCAGGTGTACGTGTGCTTCCCAGGACCCATCAGCACACACAGAGTCCCAGGCACATGAAAGAAGGTGGGGGCTGAGGCTAGGGAGTAGGTAGCTGGCCTCGGGGGGGCAGTCAGACTGGGGCCACGATAGGCATGGGGTGAGGGGATCTAATGGCATGGCTGATGCCGGCCGGAAGGTGGAGTGTGGTGCTTTGTGGATGGCATTTGGGAAGAATGTGACACAGGAGGGTTGGAATGAGACCATCAGCCCTGCCAAGGGCAGCAGCCTAGCCGAGTTTGTCTCCGCCAGTCCAGCCCATGCCCCTCTCTAGAGCAGTCCCCTGGTTCTGCAGCTCTGCCCAGCCCAACCCTTCCCTTCCCTCCCCTCAGTATTGCTAAAGGCAGGAAGACCAGGGCGGCATTGGCAGTGTGAAGCCCCAGCAGAGCTGAAAGAAGTGCTGCTTTTAGTGTGGTGGGCGGTATTCTGGGTCTGTCTCCCTGTCCCCTGAGGAGTCCTAGCACAGGTCCCTGCCTCCACCGCCATTCCTGACTCCACGCACACGGTTCTTCCCTTTCCAGGTGAAAGAGCTTGTCCTGGACAACTGTCGGTCGATTGAAGGCAAAATCGAAGGCCTCACGGATGAATTTGAAGAACTGGAGTTCTTAAGTACAATCAACGTAGGCCTCACCTCAGTCGCAAACTTACCAAAGTTAAACAAACTTAAGAAGGTAAATAGGGTGATAGGAGCTCAGGTGTGAAGGGGAGGCAGGGGTGGGGAGGAGGAAGGGGTCATTACTTTGTGCGTAGGGAGCATAACTGAAGGTGCAGCCCGCTGCGAGCACCACCAGCCTGTGGGCACCCTGGGCCTGAGCTGACTTGCCTTCCCCACTCGTCTGCAGATCCAGGCAGCTCTGAACCCAGAGCCTTAAGAGCTATTCTGCTTTTTTTTTCTCTCTCTCTCCCTGCCTTCTTTAGCTTGAACTAAGCGATAACAGAATCTCAGGGGGCCTGGAAGTATTGGCAGAAAAGTGTCCGAACCTCACACATCTAAATTTAAGTGGCAACAAAATTAAAGACCTCAGCACGATAGAGCCACTGGTGAGTCATTTGTGCCCTTCCCTCTCCATGGGTGGGAGGTGGGGGATTGATAACCAGGGAATACTGCTTTTGCATGTGTGTAATGTCCCTTTTTTTGATTTATCTTACTTTGACTCTCATTATGAGGTAGTGTCAGAGTTAACTATTTCTGCTTCATCCATAGAGAAACTGAGGTCTAGAGAAGTAAAATAGCCTGACTGAGGTCACACAGCCAAGTGGGTGGTCAGGGTGAAGGGCGAGGTGGGACCCTGGTCTCGATTTCTGCGCTGGTGCTTTTCCTCTTAAAAGTTCCTGCTCGGCTTTGGAAATCTGAGCTGTTATTTCCTCGGGCTTAGAGCATGGCTCATTGTCCGTCTTGCTGCGGAGGAACCGTCCAGGAATGAAGCTAGCCCTGGAGGTGGCCACTGTTCTCTCCTCAGGTCTCTGGCCTGAGGCTGGTGCCCCTGAATGGCAGGAGGTGGGCCAGGGCCCCTGGGGTGGCAGAGCATTGTGTGGTGCGGAAACCTCACGCACGCCTTCCTCTGAGCGACCCTTGCTGTGACGGGGAACAGTGTCTCAGAGACCTGGGCAGCAGTTTTCAGCTTCTCTGCTCATCCTCATAGACCGCAACATACCCCAAACTTCATGGATTTACTAGCCAGAAAGGGACAAATCATCGTCAGAATAACAATTTCTAATCACCTGGATCTGAATGACTTATATTCCCTTGGTTTCAGGGAAATCAGCTGTAAGGTGTGTCATTGAATGAATAATAACTTTTTTGGGAATATAGAAACGCTACCACATTAAATAAATGTACTTGCTGTAAATATACATGTAAGAATCACTTCATAAGCCATGCGTCTTAGAGTCAGGAAAGGGCAATGAGGTTAGTTTTGCCATATTTGCTACATTTCCGTTTTCTGGATATACAGGATAGAGTTTGGGGCATCTCTCAGTTAACGTTTGTTGGGTTCCTGTCCAAAACACTCTGCTCTTCATAGTTTCTTGAGGAGCAGGTTGATGAACCAGGGTAACAGAACAGGAAGCTGGCATGGTTTTTCCATGCTCAAGCTTTACCTGCACATCTGGGGCATGGGGTCAACTATTAGAATATACTTCCCACAGAACTTGCCTCCTGAGGGTGGGAAGAGGGGATGCAGGGCTCACCCACCCAGACCGCAGCCTAGACTCCTCCCTGCCCTTGACCTTCTGCTAGGGATGAACCTTCTTCGTTCCCCTCTGGGTGTTTAGTCCCAGGGGCAAGTAGCAAAGCTCTTGGTTCCTGAACCAAGAGAGAGCCCCAGGTTAATTTCAAACCAGTCAGTGTTAAGGCAAATGTTGTAACTGCAAAATAAGTGTTGGCCTTGCATGAGGCTTTATAGATGCTCAAGTCTAAGCCCTCAGAGAGGGAACTGAGGCCCACCAGCCAGGGTGTATACAGCCCAGCAGACCCCCTTGAGTCTCCTCATCACCCGCGGGCCTTGAGCTCTGCACTCTGGCTCATGTTGCCCTGCCTGTTTCCCGGGGTGGCTTCCCCCCCGCCTTTCCCCTCCCCACCTCCCCTCCCACAGATCACTCACTGTTGGCTCCATTTCTCTGCTTGCAGAAGAAGTTAGAAAACCTCAAGAGCTTAGACCTTTTCAATTGTGAGGTGACCAACCTGAACAACTACCGAGAAAACGTGTTCAAGCTCCTCCCGCAGCTCACGTACCTCGATGGGTATGACCGGGACGACAAGGAGGCGCCCGACTCGGACGCCGAGGGCTACGTGGAGGGCCTGGATGATGACGAGGACGGTGGGTGGCCGGGGGCAGGACTAGGGAAGGCCTGGAGTTCCTCCCCGAGGCACAGGGCTCTGGGGGGCTGGGTGGTGGGAGGCTAGCGGGCTGTAGACCATTTTCCAAAGCTCTGGAGGGGTGTGGGGCTTTGTTTACCTTTGTTCCTTGTCTGTCTCATTGGTTGACTCCCCTGAAAGAGCAGGTCCTGAGCCCTGGAGAGAGAGCCTGAGACTCTCTCAGCTGCATAGTAACTCCTTAAAACCATCCAACTGAATCTACCTTTTCCAAAGTCCCCATCATACCCCCTGCCCTTCAGCTGCCCTACAGTGCCTCTCCATAGTGTGACCCTGGACGCTCTCTTGGGGAAGGGGTGAATGGAGAGGAAGGTGGGGTGTGACCTGGGGGTCCCTTTCCTCATCTGGGTGTTCCGTAGTGGAAGTGAGGTCAGGTGCTGGAGAGGTGGTGGGGCCCCCTGGTGGCTGCAGCCCACAGGCCCACAGGCTGGGACTTGGAGGGGGGACTCAGGGTCCCCAGGGGCTGGGAAGTGGAGGAGACTGCAGGCAGCACCTTGGGCTCCCTGGAAGTGGGAAACAGTCAGAACATGCTGGAAGGAAAGAAGGAGCGCCTTCTCCGGTCCCTTATGCACCCCACCAGCAGTGTGGGTCCCTGCAGGTGTTCATGGCCAGAGGAACGTTGAGAGTTGAGATGCTTGTCTAATTAATTCAGTCATGAGATTTTTTTTCCTTGTTAGGTAGTAATATCTTGCAAGATATTCAGACACCTTGTTTGCCACAGTTGGTTCCTTTTTGTGATACAGCAAAAAGGGCCCAGGGACTGGCGTCCTGAGCCCAGGTTTGTAGACCCAGCTCTGCAACTAACTTGATGTGTGACTGGCTGAGTCACTACTGCCCTCTGAGACTTGGAGTTCTCACCTTGAAAGCAAGGAGTTTGGCTAGATGTTCTAAATGGACTGACTTCCTGGCTTCCCTGGGCCCTATAACTTGTTCCTCTGATACGGCAATTTCTCCGTGGTCTCGGCCTCCACAAGGGATCTTTCACTTTGTAAAACTTGGGAGGAGGGCTTCTCTTTCAGATCACTTTAGGGTGCTTAATCTTTTGGATTACTTTAGGATGTGTCCAGTCCTAGTAGACCAGCACCCAGGCTTTGGGCCTGGGTGGGTATGGGAGGGTCATGGGCCCACACTGAAGCCCACGCCTCCCGTGTCAGGCCCATCAGCCTCGGGCCTGTGCTGTGGGAGGTAGGAACCAGCTCACCATCCGTTTCTGCTGCGCAGAGGAGGAGTATGATGAAGATGCTCAGGGAGTGGAGGATGAGGAAGACGAGGAGGAGGAGGAAGAAGGCGAAGAGGAGGATGTGAGTGGAGAAGAAGAGGTAAGAGGCGGGGCTGGGTGGGGTGCCATCCCTCAGAACCCCCTTTGCTTGCTGCCTCCGAGTCAGTCCCGCTGAACGCCGTAGTGATCAGCCTTTGGCGGCCTGGGAGCCCTGGTAGGGGAAAGGAGTCCATTTCAGGGCCTTTTATTGGGCTGTTTCGGGGGAGGCAAGCCTTGCAGCCAGCCCTGGGGGGAGAAGAAGGAGGGGATTCTCGGGGCAGGGGAGGAGGGCACTCAGCAGCCCATGTTCCTAACTGAAAATTATTCTTAGAGAATTCATATCCCCATTTTCTGCCTTTTTCTATTCATACGTTAATTTAGATATTTACCTAGCACTTAGAGCATGCTAGAGAAAGTCAAAGACTGCCTTGACCGTGGTAGGTGGTAGGATAAACACTGCTGGATCCCAAACCAGAGAGTGACAAGGGTCCCTTGCACAAGGGGAAATCGTGCCAGTATCCTAACACACCAGCTGGCTCCCTGATTTTTAACAAGGTCTGTAGCCTGTCTGTGAGGGGTAACGGAGCACAGAGGTTCCGAGCACAGTCCGGGAAGGGGTGGATCCCAGCTCTACCACTTGCTGGTTGTGTGCCCGTGGACAAGTTCCTTGGGCCTTTTCTGAGCCTGTTTCTTCATTTGAAAAACAGGTGTCCTTTCACAACTGGGTTGTAAATAGGGATCAACTCAGTGGATTTTTCAAAGGATAAAATAATTTGTAAGTAAAATGCTTAAGGGCCTGTCCAACAAGGGATCCTTGACCCCTTACTATTTTAGCCTCACACACCCTTTCTCCGAGGTCCTGGCTCCAACTGCTGGGTACTGTGTTCAGATGTCTGCGTCTCTGTAGTTATTTTCTATGACTTGTTCGGAATTCTAAATCAACTCTTACTTATCCCCAAAGTTGGACCTGGGGAAGTTTAAAATGACAACATGGCCAAGGTACCTGCCCTGTCCCCCCGTGTCCCATCTGCCTCCGTCAAGGGTACAGACACCTGCCTGGCACACAGACTCACACTGGCAGGGGCCCCTGGCCGGTCTGCCCCGGGCTTGGGAGAGGCAGGTCAGCGTGAATAGAAAAGCCGGTGAGATCAGCGTGGTTCCTGCCAATTCTGCTTCTGGGTTTCTCCTCTCCCTAGGCGGAAGCTGCTAGGCTCACCTCTGAAGAATACTGTATCTTAAAAGTAAAGACTTCGAAACACTGTCCCCCCTTGGGCAGGGCTGTCACTTCTGTTGGCCACTGCAGTGTTCAGCCTGCTGTCTGTCCTAGCACCGGAGCCGTGGCAGGCAGGGCTGGATTTCGCTTGCTTGTTCTGTGGCTGTTCTCTAATCTCATTGACCATCTGCGATTTCCAGCTTCCAGTAAAGGAAGGCTTACACACACATACATAAAAAAAATAAAACAGCCAACAGGCTGATGAAGGAACTATTTGGTGACATTATGAAAGGATATTTCCCTTGACAGAAAGAAGTCTGTCACCAAGTTCCTTTTAAACAATAGGCTGTCTGGTGTTTTAGGAACAGTGCTCAGCATGCAGAGATTCCACTAGCATGAAACTTAAGGAGCAGCCTTAAAGCAAGGGTCCTGTGTTGAGAGTGAACTCACATGAATCTCAGTGATGTCCTCAGAAGGCCTTGAATTTATCCTCCCCTTCCCTGCCCTGCAGATGACCCAAATTTACAAGATAGGGAGGGGCTGGGTCGGGTGAGATTGGACTTGCCCACAGAATCTGGGTTTGCTCAAACTGGGGTCTTTGTTTGAAGCCAAAACTAGATTGACATGAAAGGACAGCCTTCTTCACATAAAAGTCAGCTTGGGGAACTTGTTCTCCTAAGAGCCGGCAGACTGGGAATTTGACTGCATTATAAGAACTTCAGGTCAGGATTCTTAACCTGGGCCTAGGACCCACCACCCTACTGACATTGTCTGCAGATATTGTATGTGATAAGGGTATTTTCTGGGGAAGGGGTTTAAAGCTTTCTGCAGATTCCTAGAGGGGTTCTGGATGCAAAAGAGCCTCTGCTTTAGATCTACCCCAAGATAGCAGATCCTTGTGGGCCTCTGAGAGGCTGGAGGCCACCTTTTTGAGGTCAGTGTCAGGGAAAGTGGCTTTCTTGGCATGTGCCTAGGCCAGGGGCATTCCTAATGTCCAATGTCCATGTTCTCTTCTAGGAGGATGAAGAAGGGTATAATGACGGAGAAGTAGACGATGAGGAAGATGAAGAAGATCATGGTGGTATGGCTGCCTTTTTACTCTCAGCTGATAGCAGGCTGGCCCCTTCATTGGCCATAGATTGCCTAGACCCTGAGGACCTGGCAGTGGGCAGAACACGCCTGTCTGGGGCCCCAGGTGCCTCCCTGGCTTTGCAGAATCCCCTGCCTCAGTTTACCAGGGATGGCTAAGCTTCCCAGATGTGTGGCCTCCAGGTTTCCCAGCAGGTGGTGTGAGTTAGCGATGGGAACCATGTTGAGTCTAAAATGCCCTTTCTTTACTTTTCCAGAAGAAGAAAGCGGTCAGAAGCGAAAACGAGAACCCGAAGATGAAGGAGAAGATGACGACTAAGTGGAATAACCTATTTTGACAAATTCCTATTGTGATTTGACTGTTTTTACCCGTTTCCCCCCCCCAAAATCCCGCCCCCCGAAACTTATTTTTTTCTGATTGTAACGTTGCTGTGGGAACGAGAGGGGAAAAGTGTACTGGGGGTTGTGGGGGGAGGGAGGGTGGGACAGGGTGGAATAAAATACTATTTTTACGGCCACTCTTTATTTTTATTCCCCCCTACTTTTTTCTTTGTGTCTGGTTTCATCCCTGTAAACGCGCTAGCAGAGTACACACCAAGTGAGCATTTCTTCCTTACTCTGAGAGAGGATGGTTTGGAGGTCTCTTACATTTCCTGGTATTTCCTGAGGCCCTTGAGTTGGTTGGAAGGCCATGGCTGGCCTCAGTCTGGTTTCTTGAAGCCCAGGAGGGCCTGAGCACCAGCCACATCTTACGTCTTGCTCTGGTTCACGTGATTTCTGCATTTCTTGGCCCTTCTAGAGACATCCAACGCCCTGGTTTGTAAATAGCAACCTAAAGGCGTATTTTGGCACTGGCTGGGGGACATTCCCCATCTCTCATTCCCTTTCCCTCTTCACAGATGGTGGTGGGCTTTGCTCTACAAAGAAGCCTCTGATGTCACTCTTAAGAGCTATGAGCCAGAGAGCCGAAAACAGCAGGCTTGTGAGTTATAAGAAAAATGGATTTGGTAATTATAATTAAAAGAGAAGCAAACCCTCAAACTTCAACCTCTTTAAAAGATTAAAAAATATGAAAGAACTGTCCTTTCTCGTTCTGTAAAATATTAGAACTCTTTGTTTTAAAAAATGACAGGAGACTTCTTCCACATGTACTTCTGTGCTTAGACCATTTTTACAAACCTAAACGCAGGAGATGTTGCTGCATGTCGGCTGGGGCTTTTTTTTTTCATACACCTGAGCACGGAAGAACTAATGCAAAATTGTATTTTCTTACCTAGCGGAGATCTGAAATGACTGCAAATTCCTAGTGACTGTACAGGTTGCTTTCACATCCCTCTCCTGGATCGCTTTAGAAGTGGCGTGTGATTTCCTAGCCCATGTTTCTCATCTGTATAAAAACATCTGCACCGTTTTTTCTTCTCCCCCTCAGAAGAGCCAAACTTTTGAGTTTTATGTCTGTTTGTCATTGATAAATTTCAATAAATCTTTTTATACAATTTTTTGGGGGATGGCTTCTTTGAGTCCAACAGGCCATTGATCTTTCCAAGATGCATTCCAGATAACCTGCTAGTTGATGGGGGGAGGCTTAACTTTAGTTTCCTAATAACAGCTTTTCTTATAGGATATGTAACGTGATAATAAGTTTGGGTGCCTTGGGTCTCAAAGCAAGACTATGGGTTGCTATCTTCATTAAGAGCTTCATTTTGGGGACAAAAAAAAAAACCCAGGTGATGGGTAAAAAGATATAAAAAGAGTTATTCAGACACCAAAACCATCACCAAGAAGTTAGGCCAACCTTGGGATCTTATTTTGAATGTCTGTCATTGTTTTGTTCAGGCTGTAGAAAGAATACATGGTTGGAAACCTTAGGGATGTCATAAACAGATTTGTTCTTTTTTTAATGTTATAATTTTTCTCCACCTCTAAAGAGTCTTCAAAAGCATATATCTTAAATGACTGTGTAGTAAGTAGTCCACTGACTATTCTGATTTGTTTAGTCTAGCTAAATGGTTAGGTGTTTGGGCTATTTCCAGCTAAACATTACAGTGGGCATTCTGTTACACTGCTTGAGGATTTCTTAGTGCAAATGCTTAGAAGTAGAGTCATTGGACCCAAAGCTGACATTTACAAGGTTCCGTGTTTTCCAGAGGGTTAGGGTTATTCACTGTTCTGTGGCAGTTTATACTCATACACACACACATGTCCATCCTCAGTCCTGTAGCCTTGAACCCCACAGCCCTAGTTCCTCTGCATTCCAATAGAAAAAGGTGTTCCTCGGGAGAGACTGACCCATACAGCCCTCTGGCCAGTGACTGGACACCTACTGCCCTTCTCTTTGGAGCCAATTCACATACTCTGGCTCCAACGGTGGGATAGGCGGGTGGCCTCCCTCCAGAGGCGGGGCACCACTGAGCCCCAGGGCTATGAGGGTCAACGGCGGGTGTGTTCTGCTTCCCGCGGCTTGTGAGAACGGAACTGGGCAAAACTGAGAGGACCTCAGGCCTGACCTCAGGTTTTCAGACCTCGACTCCCCCCACACGGGGGCTGTAAGGATCAGATGGTTCACGTAGACAAATAAATGCTACAAAATGTAACATGGATGATGACGAATGGGTTGATGCTGATGAGACTAAGGGTGAGAAACCCTGCCTGCGGCAGCCGTACCAAGTATTCACATCAACCCTCGAGGAAAGCTTACTACACCCATTTTGCAGATGAGGAAAAGTGAGGTTGGGTTACTTGCAGTTGGGTAGAGCCAGGGTAAAACTCAGATCTTTTGGACTGCTTACATTTCATTGCACTTAGTTAGGAATGGCGATGCAGAAGAGGAAGCTCAGCCATAGTGGGGCGAGGTAGGAACAGCTGACCTTTGCTGAACTCTTGATGTGTGCCAGGTACCGCGTCTTACATGCGGCGTCTCGTCCACCTTACTGGATCCCCACAGCCTTAGGTAGGGGCCGTTACTCTTGTTGCTAATGTGGCTCAGACGGGGATTCACCCAAGGTAACGCGGCCAGAAAAGAGCAGCGTCAGGAATAAACCGGGTGTGTGTGGCCCCAGAGCCAGCCAGCCGAGCCTACCCTAGCGTTCACCTTCCTCCCTGCAGCCACAACCACCCGGATGAGCCAGCTGCGTGGAGGCAGTTCCTCGCCTTCGCCAGTCATGGCTCTGCTGACGGAGGTTCCCCCACTGAGTGCTGCCAGGTGCTGCAGGACAGACCGGGGAGGGAGAAGGGCCCTTCATCACCCAGCTGTCTGATTGGACAAAAGGGGACACCAAAACCCAAGGAGGGTAAGTGGTGTGCCCAAGGTCACGCTGCAAAGGCAGAGCCCAGGCTGGACCCCAGGACTTCTGTTTGTATCTCACGCAGCTACACGGTGTGGCTGCTGAAAGGTCAGCTGTTGTGAGAGCAGAAGATAAACAGCGTAGTGTCTTCCTGGAAGAACGTAGCCAAGTCTTGGGTGGAGAGGATTCAGTGAGTGCTGTGGCCCATTTACGTGTTTTATGTGGCTTTGGAGTGCATCCTGTGTTTTTAAATGTTCCCATTGGGTTTGGCTTTCTGCTAGTGTCTGAGGCTGATCATCCTGAAAAGGGCGTGCATTTCTGGATTAGAGACTGTGCCTGAAGAGAGAGTAATGCTGGTGATTCTACTGTGTTACAGGCTTCAAGGCGTTGCCTCCCTGAATGCTCATGCAGCTTTATAGATGAAACTGAGGCTCTGAGAGGTGAGACACCTAGTCCAACGAGTAAGTGACAGTTAAGCCTCAAACTTATCTTTCTGATGCAGAGACCTTCTTATCCACTGTGTTAAAAGAGCCGGGCAGATGAGGGAAGGCGGGGTGAGCAGTTCTGTTTGTCTCATTTGCTGACTTGCAAAGGCTGTTTTTATCCTGGCTCAGAAACACAATTGTTCATGGTTGGAAGGATTCCCACAGTGGGTCCCTACTAAGCAGCTCTGGACAATGGTGGCCCTGAGTGCTAGGCCAGCCCTTAGGCCTCTGTGGCAGGCTGAGTCTAGGTGCCAGCAGGACCGAGGATAGGCCTAGAGATGGATGGGCAGATGAGGGCAGGGCCAAGGTGAATCAGCCTGACCGAGGCCCTCAAAGTGGACGACAAATATGCGAGCAGGAAGGAGACTGGAGAAAGATTCCCACCTGCTGGGGACATCCACAGACTGTTAACTGCATCCTTACCTTAGAGAGTTGATGTAGGGGACCACGGTGGCCTCAGTTCCTCCTGGTCTGGCAACAACATTACAGGGGCCCTGGAAGGACTGATACAGATATAGACCATTCTCGTTTCTCAAGTTCAGATTGGGCTAACTCCCACATCTTCTCTGGTTCCTGGGGTGAGCGAGCGGCCCAGTCCTGGCCAATCAGCGTGTTCCAAATTTGACCACTGACTGGGACAAGGAAGGGCATGGAACCCAAACTGGTTCCTCAGGCTTGATCCTTAGAATTCAGAAAATGAGAAACTGCCTGGCTGGGAGAATGAAGGCCCGGAGCTGTAAAGGCATGTCCCTGAGGGAGAGTCCCTGCATGATTCCATTTCAGCCTAAGAGTCCTAATAATACAAGGAAGTGTGGGCACCAACATACATTTAGAACTTACTGTTTGCTGGCCATCTGACATTAATTTGCTTGTTTCTCATAATAACTTTATCTGGTTGTCATTATTATCCCCATTTCAAAGACTGAACATCTAAGATGGTACTTGATAAATACTAGCTGCTTACTGCCTGACTCAACAATAAATGCTTTATAAAAATCAACCTAGTGTTTCCCATAGTTCCCTGATAAGAACCTCTGGGGCCGGTCAGACCGCCAGGCCTCACCCTGGGAACTCTGGTTCCATAGCTCTGGCCTGGGGCCTGGGAATCTGTGTTTTAACAAGTACCCAGAGGCTTCCTGTCATCCAGGACATTTGGGAAATCCTGCTATGAACTCAGTACCCACAACAGTAGTGAGGAAAATATGCGCATCGAAAGCTGACAAAAGCAAGGCTCCTGAGAGGCTAAATAACCTGCTGGAGTCGATGCAGCTGCGTGCAAAGCTGGGGCTGCATGACTTTCACACTTCTTGTGGCGAGGGGATGATAATAACCACCTGTGTATCACAAGTCACGAGACGATGGAAAAGACAGGAGAGAGCATTGCAAAGTGGGAAGCAAAAACCGCTGTTAGAGAGAGACGCTGGCTTTATGAAAAAGAAGTTCAAGCAAACCAAGTATTTTCTGTAATGAGAGCAAAGTCCTAAAAGCCACTTGGTAATTAAGATAATCCATGTGAAGTTCTTTAACCCTCTCTTTTAAAATTTGCATACAGTAAAATTCACTCTGTATCAACCACCACAGTCTTGATACAGCTCATGGGAGATCTTGGTTGTAAAAAGAAATGGATTTGCCCACTGGGAGCGTCCTAAATCTTGCTGGTGGCCTTGGGAAGGTGTTAGATGTCTTAGCCAGGGATCCCGAGTCAGGAGACCTGGATTCCCATCCTGGCTCTGAGACTACGTAGCTGGGCTATTGCAGACAAGACACCTTTCTGTCCTATACGAAGAGCAATACAGTCTAAATGACCTTTGACAGCCTTAGTCGATAGTTTATCACTTTCTTTCCCTCAAGTTGAGTCTATTTGAACAAAGCAGTTAGTAAAGGTGTTTCCTGCCAAAACTCTGAGGCAGCAGTAGGAAGGGTCAGTGAGAGAGAAACAGCCCCTCTGCTGAGGCAAGAACACTCTAATAAGGAATTAGCAAAATGACTTCCTGAGGTTTCAGCGAGTAGATGAGTGACCTGATCTGTCCACAGCCACATTGCTGGGGTCAATCAGATGGGCCAGTAAGGAAGCAGAGATACAGCTAATTGTACTGCGCGCTCACTGTACTCCGAGCTTGAAATAATCTCATCTCATCGCTACAGCACGATTCTCCCTTGAGGTGGTTGATATTCCCCCCGCTTCCCTGATGAAGAAAGTTCATCAGTCTGTGGATGTCCCCAAGTTACATATCTCTTGTTCGGATGTAGCTTGCTCGAGACCACACAGCCAGGGCTCGAGCTGCTTTGAACCCATGGCTTCCTGGCCTGAAGTATGGAGGTGTTTCCCCAGGTCTCAGGTCCTGTGCAGTCTAGACCTGACTGCAGCAAGATTCATCTCCAAATCTTGATTTGACTACTTTCGACACCTCTTCTTAAAGAATCCCCCTCTTAGGCCCAGCACGGCCTCCCCACTCACCCAGACTTTTAAATCTGTGACAAAACCAGTTTCTCCATAGTCCCCGGGAAACAGATGTCTTGCAACAAAAGCGATTGGAGCCTCAGGAAAAGGAAAACGGATCTCTACCTCTGGAGAGAGGGATACGGGATGTTTTGAAGGATCAATGAGCAGCTTTGTCCAGTGCTTGAAACATCGGGG